>UCOH01011477.1:0-72146 GCA_900474275.1 Synergus japonicus | reverse complement strand
TATATATATATATATATATATATATATTTAAAAATATATTTAAAAAAATGGCGTTCCGAATATTGGTTATCTTGATTTTCTTGAAACTTCGTATAATTATGTATTTTGAAGAGCTTATTACGAAAATGATAGTGAAAGTTGGCGAAAATTTGAATTTAATGAGAAAAACTATAAAAACCCCATAAAATCAATGATACAAAGATTACAATCAACATTCGTTTTGGTTTGGTACCTATACTTGATATCAATTTAAATGTGGTAAAAGGGAACAAAGAAATTTATTTTCTTTGCTTAAAAGAAAGTGATGGTCTTTAAAAGGACCGATGGGATTTTTGGTGTTAATTTGTTCTTCTTAAGTAGCGGGAACTTTCGAAAAGATCGAATAATCTCTGGAAATAGGGTAGTCGCAGACGTTGCTGTCACTTAAAATGACAGGTCGCGTTCTTTTAATAACAATCACCTTTATCGGTGGATTGTTATTTTTTTTCGTGGATGAGGAAAGGGATGAGATCTGAATCCTTGTTGGTTCAAGAGGAGCAGGATTTGACGGTTCTGAAGTCTGGAAGGAAGTGGAGAGTACCTGTCGATTGGTACCCGGGTTGGAGATCCTTGATTTAATCGGTAGGTGGCGTTGGTGGGACTCAGCACTCAAAAGAGGGTTAGGGGACTTGAATACTCTGATTTCGGGATTTGGGGTAGACGGCGTCCACAGCAACGGTCTTCTTCGGCTCCTTTCTCCTTTCCTAGGTTCACGCTGAAAACGATGTGAAGGCATGCATGATGTGAAGGAATAAAGGGAATGCGTGGAGATAGTTTTGAATTTTTTATTTAATCGATTCTCCTTAGGATGCTTACTCAATGTTAGCTGGGAAGGGACTGACTGACTACACTTCCCGTCGTCGCTTTTATAGTCATGGCTAGGAACTCTCTCCATCTAGGTCGCTTGTGATTGGCTCTTGGAAAAAAGTAGAACCATTTCGAAAGTCCGTAAAATGGGGGTTATACTTTTTGTTAGTATCTCGAGCACGGATGATGGAGAGAGCCTCGGGTTTTTGTGACGTAGTTACGCAGAGTCAAAGAAGGACTTAGAAATATTTTCTTAACCATAAAATATTTCCAAGTCGATCTGACAGTTAAGGTTAGGATGCCCAAGGTGCACAAAGAAAAGTTTACCTTATTTGCTAAAATATATTTTAGCTGATATCATACTTACGCTTATGACCCTTTACTATTCCGTTTAGCATCCCATTTGCGATTTCCTTTTACCATTCCTTATCCCATTCCCTTTACCATTCCCTTTACCATTTCCCTTTGCGTTTCCCTTTGCCATATCCCTATGTCTTCTTTCTTTCCCATTTCCTTTACCACTCCCCTTTGCGATTTTCCTTTTGCATATTAGCTGAGGTAATCGCAAAAAACTATTATTTTATGGGGTTTTTATGGTTTTTCTCATTAAATTCAAATTTGCGCCAACTTTCACTATCATTTTCGTAATCAGCGCATCGAAATACATAAGTATAAGAAGTTTCAAAAAATGAAGCATAAACACTATTCGGAACTATAGCCAATTAATTTTTTTATTTATAACAGATGAGACATGTTTACAATAACATAAAGTACAAATTTTCTTAACTAATTGTATGATCAAAAATGAAAAAAATGCATATGGTACAGAGTCAAACCACAAAATTTTCCATGAAATCCTAAATTATGAAATAGATGATATATTCCTGGAGAATTCGACCATACAAAAAAAATATATAGTACATTCTCTGATGAGGATCTAAAAATCTTGATTCTATAATTTCCTGTAACCTCTGAAACATAGAAAAAGCTTTAAGGGCGTATGATAAACGGACTTGGAAATCCGTGAAAATAGAAATTTTAAAAAAGGATTCTAAGCTCGGCCCTGTGAGCGCATATATTTTAGAAAAAGGCTTTATGGAATATGTGGCGGCAACTTTTTGTCAGAAAATATTAATTTTTCTGGAACGGAGCAAGTGCAAACATAGCAGACGAGTCCCGAGATAGAGACACTAAGTGTCAGACGCACTCAATTATATCCATAATTTTTAGGCACAACACCGACACTAATAAAAAAAACCGTCCAACAAAAAGTGTCCGCTGCCGCGCTGCGTATATTTACGGCGCATTCTGCTTATGTCCTTCTCATTCTTGTCAACCTTTTCTTACTCGTGTTTCGGAGATTCAGAATACAAATTACAGTCTTGTTTCGAAATGAATCGCGAATTTCGTGTTGGAATTTCAAAGAATATGAAATTCAACATTCGACTGTTGGACGATATTTTTCATTAGTGTCGGTGTTGTGCCTAAAAGTGATGGATATAATTGAATGCATCTGACATTTAGTGTCTCTATCTCGGGACTCGTCTGCTATGTTTCCATTTGCTCCGTTCCAGAAAAATGAATATTTGCTGACAAAAAATTAATTTTCTCATCAAAGCTGGAAATGAATTTCATTTTTATAGGACCCAGGACTACTCAGGATCCGATATATTTGGTAAGTTGCCGCCACATATTCCATAAAACCTTTTTCTAAAATATATACGTTCACAGGGCCGGTCTTAGAATCCTTTTTTAAAATTTCTATTTTTACGGATTTCCAAGTCCGTTTATTCAACGCCCTTAGCGCTAAGAAACTGATCGGTGTTCACAGAACAAAGGCCATGTTCAAATTGCCATAGAAAGAGTAGTAATAGGAACAGACACCGTTTAAGGTTCTCGTATTGAACACTATTTTTCTTTATAAATTCGTGCAAAACACTCGTTTGTTCTCCGTTTACAGACATCATAATCAATCAAAAGATACTATGAACGAAAACAAACTATTACGAATGAAATAAAAAACGATGTTCACATAGTAACCGTTTACGACGCTAGATGGCATTGGCAACCGGTGAGTGTAGGGATCTAACAACCGACGAAATCGACTAGTGAATTTCCACTCTCTTTATATAAATGCAATCATTGATGTACAATATGCGAACGCATCCATCTTGTACCTACATTACAATCATAAACTAGTAGAAGGAAACATATCTAAGACTGGAAACCCGACTTGGGTTAATCGTGGATTTTCGGAATAATTCGTGCAGTTCCGAAGTAATAGTATATTACACTAAAAGGGCAAACAGTTGAGATTCCTGCGATTCCTGTCATGATACCCGATGCGAAGCCGAGGGCATGATGGCGCGCAGTTCAGGGCTTTCAAATTTCTGTCCTTGTAGTGTATACTATTTTTCCTACTACCCGGTCGAAAGTATGAAAATAATTGCATGTTTGCATTGGAATATATTGATACCTGCCCCAACATTTGCGGCATGAGCGGAGCGAGTGCTGCTTGTCGGGGGGGGGGAGGCAACAAACACATCTATAAATAAAGGTTTAGACACTTAATTGTAATAATTGTGATAATTGTGTTTCACTTTCAAAGTTAATATTCATTTCTTCTTCATCTGTCGATTCATCAGATGATATGTCATTCATTTTTTTATTTTTATTTTTGTTACACTTCAGTTTGATTTGAGTTTTAATTTGAACTCATTAATGTTCCAAATGTCATTGCTTTTACCCTTCAAGTCTTTTAACTTATACATAGTCGGTGACATTTTCTTCTTAATAATAATAGTTCCCTCAAACTTGTCAAATAACTTTCTCGCTTTGCCCTCGGCCTTGTCAGCCAGTTTACTAATGCCTAACACTATCCCCTATTTTACACTCTTTTGATCTTCTACTCAAATTGTAATACTTCGTTTGTCTCTCATTCGCTCTGTCTAAATTCTTTTATACTTCTTTCTTTATTATTTGCAAACCCCAAAGTCTTTCCGTCCATTTATCGATGTCTTTGAATTCTACCTCATCTGAGCCTTCAACATCTGCCTTAAGGGATTGCCTTGGTTGCAACGCCCAATCAAAATTTAAAAATGCTGGTTTAAATTGCGTCGCGGAATTTTTGCTTGTATTCATAACGAATTGCAAATCTTCTACATGTTTCTTTCATGTCGATTTATCGCCCTCTATATATATTTTAATAATTTGCGTAGTTCTATTTTAACTTATTTCGGATTCGCTTGAGGATCATTCTTTGGCATCGAAGCATGCCTAATACCGAAATTTTTCGATAAATATCTCAACTTCTCATTAACAAATTCCGTCCCATTGAACATTAACAATATTATGGATGTTCCCTAATGCGAAATAACCCTCTTATGGAATTCTGATTCTATTGTTATTCCGTTAACCTTTTTCATCTGAATTATATCTACCCTAGATGTCCTGCTTGCAAATCGTAATGATTTGTCCTCAAAACCTGTCTCCCTAACCGTTTCGGAATCACTAACTTCCAAGGGTTTGAGTCTGATAAAACTATAAACTAGCTGTCAAGTTGTATCAACTTTTGTACTCATTCAATGAGCACTTTGCTTCCTGCACGGAGAAAACACTACACTAACCGTTACTCTAGGATACACTACTCAGTCGTGTGGCCGAAAAAAAAGTTGAATACACTACTCATTCGGGTAGTCACCTTTTGTTTTCGGCCACATGAATGAGTAGTGTATCCTAGAGTAATTGTTAGTGTAGCGTTTTCTCCGTGTGTAAGCAAATATGATTTGCTTCCTCATAGAGGAAGCATTAAGTTTTCGTCACATCAGCATTAAATTTTGATTACTTGAGAATTTATATTCAAGAAATTCATTTTCGAAAATTACAATAAATCTTAACTTGCTTATTTGTTTATAAAATGCATTAATCTTTTAGGTGGATCGATTCGTCTAGACACAAAGAATCTTCATTTCCTTTACATCAGCTTTAAATTTTAATTATTTCAGAAATTATAGTAGAAACATTACTTTTCTAAAAATACAATTAACCATAACTTTCTTATTATTTTATAAAATGCATGAATATTTTAGGTGAATCGATTCGTCTATACACATGGAATGTTCATTTTCTTTAAATTAGCTTTAAATTTGGATTATTTTAGAAATTATGGTGGAAAAATTAATTTTTGAAAAATACAATTAAACATAACTTTCTTCTTTGTTTATCAAATGTAGTAAACATATAGGTCAATCGATTCGTCTCAATGAAAGGAATCTTTAGTTTCCGTACATTGGCTTTGAATTTTTATTATTTGAGAAGTTATAGTAAAAAAATCAAGTTGACTAAAATTATAAAAGTACATAAAACTTGTAAAATTCAATACTTTGTTAAACCCTTAAAAGAAATTCAACTAGGTATATAGTTGAATAACTATGCAAAATTTCATCAATTTATCTCTACGCGTTTTCAAGATATTGCAGGATCGTGACATACATAAATACATACATACATTTTTCAGGACATCATAGTAGATATATTGCCCTTGAAATATGTTCAAAAAAACCTTTTTTAGGAAACTGGATTTTGTCACCATTACAAAGCTTCCTCTATGAGAAAGCAAAATTTAGATTTTAGTGCGCCTGGTCTATAAAAGTACAGCTGGAAATCTCTAACCCTTCAATTCTCGATGTCATTAAGTCTTTTGAGAACCTACCTAACTTTAGTTTTGTACCAGTCAGTTGGCCGTTGCGACTTTTAGGTTCAGGGCTGGCTTCTCAATATTCATCGCTAATGCAAATTTCACCAGTTTTGCGGATTCATGCTTCCTTGAAAGTGCATTCGGCACATGATTTGAAGTACTCTTTCTATAAACTAATGCATAATCATACTCCAATAGCTCCAAAGCTCATCTAGCTAAGCGACCCATTGGATTCTTAAGGTTCTGAAGTCATTTCAACGCCTAGCCTGTATAGGTTAATCGATTTGTTTGATAGCCAAAGAAAAGTAATTAATCACAGTTGCAGACGTTCAAAATACAGTTAAATAACACTCGAATATAGTATTAAAATTCGTGCCAATTTAGAACCACTAATTTCGTAAATTGTACGTATACAATTCGATTATTTAAAAAATCTTCATTCTGTTTACTGCTTTACAGAAACGCGGTTGCATTATTAACTAATATTTTTTTCATTCTTCTTGCATTTCCATACACATACGATAAGAGAAAAATAAAAAAAAAAAAGATTTTTCTCTTTATTTTCTTTAAATTCATGTAACTTCCTATGAAAAGTAATGTATTTCACATGTTGCAAACCAGTCAATCTCCGAAACGTGTCTTCGCGCCACTCGCTTTTGGCTCGTGACCCTGAATTTTCCACTTTTGCGAAATTAGAATATACACGTAAAATACTTAATTCTTCGTTAAAAAAACCGACAGTGAAGAAGATTAATTTTATAGTGTTTTAGAGCATCATATATAATTCAAGTGATAATTATTTTATTGAGTCATAAGCCAGAAATTGAATTTGCTCCTCAATCCCGTCAAATTACATAAAACTTTTGGGCCAAAAATTACTTTTAGTTTTTAAAACTATGAAGTGCTCTTTTGATCTTATCCCGAAAAATATTTGTTGTTCTTTGGATATGAGTATATTAAAGAAAAAATAGAGATATTGTAACAAAAAAAACGTTCAAAAAATTATTATAAATTCATACTAATTTCATTTTTCATCCTCTTCTTATGAAAAGAATGGTGTGTCAATTTTTTTTAATCCTCTTATTGTCTTCTACAACATATACTTGAACCATTAAAATCGGTGGAGCCAATTTTGAGATAATTTATTATTTTAATTTTTCAGGATTTTTTTATAACTTTGTATAAAAAATTTTTTGAACTTGGCACTTGGGATAAATTAGTTTTATATTTGTAGAAAGGGAGGATATTTATCTACAAGCCATAAAAATTTCACTGTATTATCATGAACAGAATTCGGTTTATCATTTTTGCAAGAAAATAGTGTTTAAATGTTTGTGTAACAAAATAACAAACAAAAAAAAGAAATATCAAAAAATCCTTCAAATTGTTTTTTTTTGTATGGTCGTATACTTCAAGTATATTGAACGAGATTTTGTTTCATCTGATAATTGATTGGTATATCTTTACAATGAAACCCGACTTTAAATTTATTCTTATTATTCTAGTGGCGGAACTGTGTCAATAACTTGGAAAAGTTAGAAGTACATTTACAACAGTGTTTGGATCCATTGCCTTTAATTGACAATAAGGAATTGTATAGTGTATTAACCGTTGACTATGATTGGGATACTATTCATCGCTCCGGTCTATGGGGCGTTACTGAACTAGATATAATTTCCACGCTTCACAATAGGTTCATAAATTCAAATAATCTAACGGAAATAATAATCAGGTAATTATAAATAGCTTGAGTTCGGCATATCGTATCAGTGCTTTTAGATCGAGATAGAAATTTACCCCCTTCAGAACTATTTTATAGAAAAAAAACAATTTGTCAAATATAATTTAGCAAACTTTAAAAATTATTACTCTTTTTAAGTATTTTCTTGAATTATAATATATAAGGAAATTCTCCCACATTATATTTAATAAATCACTTTTTTTTTTATAAAATAGTATATGGGTCATTGTCACGAAGTTTAAGTTTTGAAGTCTCTGACATATATAAAAAATTGGAAGCCTTGCATGGGTGCTTTTTAATTTTTGATGTACTTATCCACTACATCCCATTAAAGAAATTAGGTTGAAAACACTTTTTAATAAGAATTACACAGGCCCACAAAAAAAGTGGATAGTGCAAGAGATCATAGTATGGTACCTATACTCTTTTGGGGGCACTGAACACGAATCTGATGTCATTTTTTCCCCAACACGTCAGGTTTTTCACCTATATACGGAAAATTTCATAGTAAATGAACTTTTCTGAATATAAAAGGTATATCAGGATAAGCATGTATTAGCTGCCCCGGAAGATTATACCTGAGAAATCATTTTCATGGGAGCTATGGGGGGTGAGTAGAAAAAATGAAAAATCCCGTTTTCTCGGAGATGGCTGGACCAATTTTGATGGGGAAAAAATATGTTTATTTTAGTCAAAAAGAAAAGGTCAAAAAAAAAATTCAAAATTTTTTTTTAATAGGAAATTCTTGAGGCACAGTCACAGTGTTTTGTCCAAAAATACCTTGAATTATGTGAAAAAATATGTGAAAGTTTGAGCTCTATCGGAGGAGTCGAGAAGAGAAGCGCCACGAAATCGATAGTAAGCTCTAGTTCGCAAAGGAAACACTGGTACAGTACAACCTCCATAGTAGAAACCTCCATTCAGTTTAAATTTAAATATAATATGTATGTATTTTAATATCTACATATTGTATTTATGTCCAATTTTATATGTAAATCCATTTTATAAGTTATCCACTTTATATGTAATCGAAAGGATGCTGCTTATTCGGCTTTTTCATCGCCGCCGGTCGCGGGTTCTCCTATAAAGGTTACGTACCCAAACATACAAGTTATACACACGCGTAATTTCCGAGCTAGAAGCCCAGAAGTGGGGGCCCCCTATTTCTCGGAATTCTTACCCCTAACCGTCCGTGGTGGCTTTCTTATTGAGGTTGTACTGTACATACGCCGCGATTACTTACGATCTCCACACTACCTTGATATATGTCTACTGATCAACCAAAATGGGTCAGGAATCCAGGTTCCAGTGTATTCCAATGATACTTTAAAGCAGGTGTACACCTGTTTTTTATGGTATTTATCCACTCATGTGTTCCTTAAGAAGTATGTTGTCATTTTGCCTCTCACAATTCGGGGTGCTTTTTCTATTGAAAATAAAAAAAGAAGAATTTTTTTTGAAAATTTCGAAATTTTTTTTCATTTTTTATTTTTTGACAAAAATGTCCCATAATTTTTCCAAAACATGTCTACATTGGTACCCATAACATATATTTTTCCTATCGAAATCGGTCCAACCGTTTCCGAGAAAACGGGATTTTTCAATTTTTCTACTCACCCCCATAACTCCCATAAAAATGATTTCTCAGGTATAATCTTCCGGGGAATTGAACGTCATATTAATACCAACTCATCGTGAAAATGTCGCAGAGATTCGGCTGGGGGCAGCTAATACATGCTTATTCTGCTATGCCCTTTCCCGTAGTATTAAAATCATCTGAAAAAAGACCAGGTATACGAATACGAATCTGAAGGTACCGTCCATGTCGGCAGAAAACGTCGGCGTGACGCAGAAACTCTTGAGAGTGACAGAGATAGGCAGATCTGTTTATCTCATTAACTCTCATGAGTTTCTGCTTTACGCCGTCGTTTTCTGCCGACATGGGACTGCACCTTGAGACTAGTTTCCCCCCAGCACATCGGAGCTGTCCCCAGACGCGGAAAATTCCATAGAAAATCAGCTTTTTTGCGTATGAAATAACCCGGTTATATTTATATAACCGATATATTTATGATGATATATTTATGTTTCTTGGGGTTTGAATACGAATCTGATATTAGTTTTGTCGCATCGCATGAGAGATTTTCGCTAGACGTAGAAATTTCCCAAGAAAACTAGCCTTTTCCGGAATGAAATTGACATTTTTTTAAAATCATCATTCCACTGTGTGACTTGCCATTTATAAGATATCCTTATAAAGAAATCTGTATTCCATTAATTCTTGAATCATATCGTGAGTTATCTCAAGGTTATGAATATGGCTAATACGTATGTGTAGCATGAGTGTAGCATTATTGTGGTCATTATTTTTCGATTTTCGCTTCTTCTTCGTCTCATCCCCTATTTTGTTATAATGACCAAAAAAATGATCTCCACCGAATTTTAGCGAAATCGGTTAATATTAACATGTGCCTCAAAGCACTCAAAGTTTCTTATGCAATTAATATGGGGAAAAGTACCGTCCAACTTTAAATGCAGGCATTTTTTATATTTCACTGGAATCCTGTGGCTCTGTGCAATTGTGATCTTTAAACTATGTTAAAAAAACACATCTAAAAGAAAAAATTTTATTTGCAAAATTTACAAAATGACGGAACCCGAAATTTAACCAAAATTACAATTTCCATTTTGTAAATTTTGCAAAAAAAATTTTTGCGTGAAATATAAAAACAATACCTGCATTTGAAGTTGGATGGTAGTTTTCTCCATGTGAATTGCATAAGAAGCTTTGAGTGATTTGAGACACATGTAGCTATTGACTGATTTCGCTAAAATTTGGTGGAGATAATTTTTTTGGTCATTATAACAAAATAGGGGGGGGGGGGTGAAATTAAGAAGAATCGAAAACCGAAAAAATAAGGACCACCCTAGTGTAGCATTTTCTAGACTTTCGGTAGGGAAGGAAAGCTGCTAGGTAGAAAATAATGCCGTAGTTGCAACATGCCGCATATATAACATGGTGTAGGTTGAGTTGTTACAGAGACATGATATGTAGTAGTAATATAATTGTATTGTATAATTGTCATTAAAAGTAGAAATTCATTTATCCCATCACGTATATGGGGCATTATTCGTCAAGTGTACCACTCTCAGAATTCGACTTAGTAGTTGTACCTAGTTCTACTAGGTACAACTTTAGAGGAAAAAGAGTTTTGCGATTGGATAAAAATTTACCGAGATAGGGGAGAGAGAATTTTTCGAATTTTTTCGATTTTGTGCGGTATCGTGCTATTTCGAAGGTATTAAGCTCCTTTCCTATGGAATATACAAAATTTTGTCCTACATGTTTTTGATAGCTTTTTTCCTGGTCTATCGAATGGTTATAAGCCTTTTTTTAAAAAAATGAAAATTTTACAGATTTTTTTCAAATTCAAAAAAGTTTTGACTTGTGCAGAAAAAAGGCATTTTGTTTTTTTTAGTTTCAAAATAAAGCTTAAGTCTTCATCTTTCGATGCTGTAAATTTCATCTTGCCGTTTTTTGTTGTTTTCGAGAAATTAAATAAAGAGTAAAGCACCGCGCCGACGGCGCTCGAGACTATTGGTCTTCTCGCTCGGCGGAAGTTCTTCGGACTCATTTATCGTATCAATTATGAATATTTATTATTTATTAAACTGCTCCCTACATTGTACAGAGTTGAGACTGTCATTAAAGTTTTCTAATGCATATTTTAATTCACAGGACTGAAGATACAGTTGTGTATGGTAATCAATGTGGAAAATTGGAAGTATATTACCAACAAGCCATGACGTCAATTACATCTGGTGGACTTCCAACACCTGCAGACTTGATGGGAATAGTCCCTCTTAAAGCTAAACGCAGAGTCGAAAGGGATCATGACATTATAATATTATAAATAAAAAATAAAATTCACGACGGTATTTTGATCTTCAACAGACCATATAGAATGTATGATCATTAATATTATGAGTAGCGTAATATATGTAGCTTAAAAAATGATAATATGTTATCAATGTTTCAATGCGATTATAGTCAAAATATATTATTGAGAATTTTTTACAAATTATACAATGAAGATCAGAAGATAATTTCAGTCTCAAGATTCTATTATACCACATAACCTGCAAACCGTTAACATAAATAAATAGAGTTTTTTACCATCTACATCATAGTGACCATCAGACGTGATATTGAATTCAAAAACTAGCGGTCCACCACTTTCTTTTCTTGCTCGATTCAAAGGACGCCCAAACACATCAATACTCATCATGATATTGAGGTTCCAGTGATGCACATGCTCTTAATATACATATAATTCTAGCTTCACTTAGTTCCTCAATAATGGAAATGATTTAATTGGCGTGACTCAGGCTGTCTGCTGCCTAGGGTGCCAGGAGTAGACAAAGACGATCAACTAGTTCGTTAGGATCATCCCAGTACACATATCCCGCTTAAACATTTTTTCTTACTACCATATACTGTGAAGTGAGCCTCACTCGTTGAAAAGCGTCTACGCGATAGATTAAATATTTTTGCACAGGCTACGTTGGACTGTAATGTTACTTGTGCGCATTTGTGGCAACCAAAATCTCTTTGTAACTGTTTAAATCATCAGTGCTTATTAGAGACTCTTCGTGATTTTGTCTAAACAACAACTCAAGGTCATAACAGAGGCACTCAAAAAAAAAAAGTTGCAAAGTCAAAAAACCGGACCTATATATTCGTATGTTTTTTGACGCGCTGAATCCGAATCCGGAGTCCGTTTTGCTCCATTACGTCAAATTTAAGGGCATTTGAAGGTCAAATCGGCAAAGAAATCGATTGACAGAAGGTGAATCTGGAATCCGTTTGATTCCATCATGTCTGCATAAAGGTTAATTCAAGGTCAAATTTTTACAAATTGAAAAAAGTTAATTTTTGACTGCAAATTCTGAAAGAGCGGGAAATTTTACGTCCAGATATGGTATTCATTTTTATTTTTATGGTAATCTTAAAGGTCATTTCTAGGTCAATTTAAGTTAGTAACTTGATAGTTCGAATGACGATTGCAAAAATACGAAAATGTGTCTTCGTGGAACTTGACTACAGTTTTCATACGTTTTGAAGGTCGCTGAGTCTAAATTCGAGGTCCATTAGACCGCAGCACGTCAGGGTCAAGGAGATTTGAAGGCCTAGTTGAGGTCAATCAAGTCGTTTGAAATCACAAATGACATGTGCACAGTTTGTGAAACTTACGTCTAGGCACATATATCGAATCAGCCGTGCATTACCTTAATATAGATGAAGGTACTCCAAGATGCAAACAGCGTTTCGTGTTATTACAAAAATGCACACTTTTCTTCTTTTGTAGCGAACCCTTTTGTCCTCGAAAGATCTATGTAACGGATTTCTCTTTCTCTTTTGCGTCTTCATCTCGGTGTCCCTCTTAAGCATCCAACAAAAATCTGCCATCATGTTTACATCCCACATTCCTTAACACCAAAATTCCATTTTCTTAATATCTTGATGAAAACGTTCACCCTGGAGGTGTCCTGGGTTCCGACACTCGAAAAATTTAGGTGTGGCAAAAAAAATGTTAAAGCCAAACATATTCGTCACTGTGACAATCCTCATCAGAGCATACAATATATTATATTTATTAGGTATTTTTAAGACGAATGTACTCGTCGTAGAGAAAGTGGCCGCATGTATCTCAGCTCATACAGTTTTTTTAGATTTAAAAAAAATGTTGTTTTATTGGGGTTTTTTGGGTTTTTTATGGGGGGGGGGGGCTTTATTTTTTGTAATATCTACAAGTAATGTGAGGCATCTCGTATATTTTCAATTTTCTGTCCATGAATCGAAGAATTTTTCGTAAATTGTCATCAACTTGTTAGATAACTTCTTTCAATTTTGAATGATTTGAAAATTTACTTCAAATACAGTAGTAATCAGATCTCTTTTACCACACCTAAACTTTTCGAGTGTCGGAACCCAGGACACCTCCATGTGGTGACGATGGAAACGGTTTTTTCTTCTTCTTTTTTCTGGCTAAGTCCTGGGGTGAAGGCATGATGTCGTCATGGCCGATATTCGAGAAAATACTCCTACGATGCAGGGTTTCGGATGCACAGTATCGGCGATTGGTCAAGGTAAGCAAGCGGGCCCGCAATCGTCGTCATCATGTGACCGCAGCTCTACATTGGTGGAAAACTTGGCTTCTGTAGAGTATAATACTACAAGTAGAGACTCTACTTCTCATAGGTGTAACAGAAAATCTGATAGTTTATGTTACGTTTGTGGTAAATTTGAAGTACCGAAATATCGAAGAAGTTTATCTGCTAAGTATATAAATATTTACGAAGCATGCTTTGAGCTAAAGGTTGTCAACCAAGAATTAGAGTGAGTACCACACATAATATGTCATTCCTGCAGAATAATGCTACTAAAATGGGACAAAAATCAAGACCGGAAACAGCTGTTATTTCAACAGCCCATGATATGGTTCGAACCATCATGTCAAGCAGACTGCTATATATGACGAATACGTTTGGCTTTAACATAAGTAGTAAATCTACCATCTTGTATG
This sequence comes from Synergus japonicus, assembly GCA_900474275.1. Taxonomy (NCBI): domain Eukaryota; kingdom Metazoa; phylum Arthropoda; class Insecta; order Hymenoptera; family Cynipidae; genus Synergus; species Synergus japonicus. The sequence continues at coordinate 58,276 of UCOH01011477.1, read as the reverse complement.
CTAACGTAGCTTCAGTCAAAAAATCGACTACTTCTGAAATTAAAGCTGTAGTCGAAGAACCAGTAAAAATGGACTGGTCAGTCACACTCGAGGAGAAGGAAATTAGTGGAAGCTCACAATCAGATGACAGCGAAGAAAATGAATAATTACCTGATAATATTAAGCCCAAGACCCCAGAAACGTTCAACCAACACGAGTTGAATGATCTCATAAGAGATGTAAGATTGCCCAAAGATGGAGCTGAGTATGTAGCCGCAAAATTAAAAAAGAAAAACTTGTTGTCAGCCGGGACTGGGACAACAATCAGGCTTTACAAAGAATCCCTGTTTCTTATGTCTCTGTGATAGTAGAGACAGAAAGAATCACTACGTACGAAAAGAGTCGCCAAGAAGAACAGAATTCCATCCAGGGGTCAAAAACATCATCCGCGAACCTTTAGTAGGTCCATCAAACATTTGGCTTCGACCCCTTCATATCAAACTTGGTCTCATGAAGCAATTCGTCAAAGCTCTGGACAAGGATGGTGACTGTTTTAGATACTTAGGGGTTGTCTGATACTTGGGCTGTCTGATGAATTTGAAATTATTCCGGAACACGAAAGAGAATTAAACGCCCTATGTAATCTGCAAAGTCAAAGTATAACAATCTCTGAACCTAGTCTATTATATGGCAATTCCGACTGTGTAATACAAACGCCTAAATCAATCCTAAAAATACGCAAATCAATAGAGCACCGCATAGATATTAAGTTCAAGAAAAATATATCTTATACCATCGACCAGTCAGAATTTGAACTTTTAAGTCCACAGTTACCTATTGTACAGGAATCTCTTCACCACGAAAATTTAAATGGATTACGACAAAGTTTAGACAATATGGAAACATCCCTTCAAAAAATCAAAGACCGCCGCAGAACCAAAACTTGGATGGAAAAAGGGACTGATGTATTAACTTATTTAGGATATGCTTCAATAGGTATCATTACAACGTTTATAATGTACAAGTTGGGATTTTTCTCATTACTCGCTAAATTAATACCTAAAAACTTATGCATAAAACTGTTTTGCCTTAAGACCACTGTAACCACTACGCCAGTAGCACATTACACTGCTGTGGCGACGGCTCCTCAAATGCAAATTGACGATGTACCAGTCCAAAAAAAGACTGTTAGATAGCGAACTTAGAGACTAAGTTCATTCTAAGTTGGGGGGTGTGACGACTTTAGACCTAGAATCCATCCTAGGTTGTCTTACGTAACATTCCCACCAAACCGCATTCCTAAGGGACAAAGGACGACGCTTTCCCTTAAAAACATGCTTTTCCTATAACAAGGAAGCCAGCAGTGTTAGACTTGCCGTGTTGCCTGTAACATCGTTCATTGTATTTCTTGACTCAAATATTAATATCTACGGATATATTAATATTTGAGAGTTATAAATATATTATCTGAATAAAAACAAATAGTTAAGGATATATTGTTTTTTATTCATTTCTTTAACGTACCCCGTTACAAAGAGATATTATAAGTATTTTTGTCGAATGTCACTTTTACAAAATAGAGTTTGTGTTGAGGTCAGAAGTTCAAGAATTTAATGGATGCATGATACATTAATTTGTCACGTATTAAGTAGATAGTTTTCTTAAAGAAAAAGGATAGCTTTCGAAACAGTTAACAGAGATATAGTATTAACTGATAATAAACAAATGATATAGTTTACAATTATTGGTCTTCTAAGAATTATGGATATGTTTAATAAAGATAATTAATATTACGTCGCGGGGACGTGACATCTCCCCCCTTTTAAGTTTGAGGATAAATAATGCAATTGTTTGTCGTTAAACTTGCTAACAATTTGTTTAACAATGTTCGAAGAGAAGGTGGGGAAAACTGTCTACGTTGCGCTTTTTAGAATTAGAAGAAAATAAAAGTAGTAAAATAATATGTTAGAAGATTATGATTTATACCTTATTGTTTATAATTTTTATTTCTTAAGGGTCCTTTGCATTTTGGCGCGCGGTGACCTCTTTGATAGCACTTCTCGCACGAGTGTGTCCATTTAATTAACTTAATTTTACGTAAAGTTTGTGATATTTCTTCTAATTCTGTATTTTCTGTAAATTCATATTTTTCTGATAGAATTACGAAAACCTTTCTAGATGCATCTTGTTTTGCTTGTTTTTTTTAATTACATGCTTCACTAGTTCGGGCATAGTTTGTTTTTTAACACTTCGCAGGTTGCTATAAAAGTTTGTAGCGGCGTATTTGGTTGTAGCATTTGTATTGTAAATTTAGGGGTGGAAAAATTATATTCTATACAAATTTCATTTAATGTTTGTAAGGGGCTGACTGATGCAGCCGGGTTTTTGCGTTCGTTAGCTGGTTCCATTTTACTGTAACAGATTACAAAGAGAAAAAAAATTATACATATTTGTTGTTCGTTTTTTGAAAATCCTAGATAGATTTTAAGAATGAGCAAAATTATTATATTTTATTATTTTAATATATGAGTACGGTGTGTTTTAGAAAGAAATATTTTTGCTCATTTTACAAATTTGGTTGTTTGCATATTTCGCATGCAGATTGTCTCGTTTTAACGCACATTAGATGTTTTAAACATATGTTACATCTGTCATAGGTGACAGCTAAAGTCCCTACAAGATGATAATCTTTTGAGTTTTGGAAAAGATGTCTATTTTCTGGATTTATGTTGGTAGAACAGATTTTACATATTTTCAGTGATGTATTAAAAATGAACAGTAAATATTCTATATTTGCTAATTCTATAAAACAATAATTAGTATAATTTGCCGGTGTATTTTGTGTTGGAAGATGTCCTTCTACATGATTTCCTGATGTTTCGTTTGGTGAAATCATTTTCTGAATACAAAAGAAATGAATTTGTTTTTAGTTTATAGTGATTTAGTGTAATGTTTTTTTTTAAGGTAAGTAGTTATTCTATTATTCATATACATAATGATTTGTAACAGGTATGTCTGTTAGTTCTAATCCTTTGTTTAATTGTTTCAAAATACGTGTTTCGTTATCTAAATATTTTTCTATACAATCTAGGCATTTATAAGCTTCGGTATAAGAATACAATAATTCTTTTGGACAATATGTACAACAAGTTCTTATATTTTCTATTTTACCAAATGAATGCCAGTTTGATTTAATCTCGTAACATAGTTTTCGTAGTGGGGACATTTTGTTGTAACATGTTTCGTATATTTTGCAATTTAAAAATATATGTTTGTATAATTCTGCTCTTTGTGGTATCAAATGAAAACATCGACATTGAATTAAGTATCTATATTTATCTGGATGTTCGATAGGATGTACGCCGTCGATATAGCCTGTGTGTTTGGTTTTCGGCATTTCTGCAGTTGGAATCATTTCTGAACAAAACAAAAGAAAGGGTTCCAATTGATTATGGATTTACTTTTAAAAGGTTAAAAGAAAATAACCTTATGGTCTTGAAGGAGTTTTAATAAGTTGAGAAAAAAAAAAGGAATGGGGAAAAGAGGGAAATGAAAGATAAGTTTTTTTTTAAATTAAGAATTAGTTTATTAAATAATATTTTTATTAATTTCCAATACATGACTCATGGTTTAATAAAAATATTAAAGATGTATGATTAAATTAGCATTAGTTATTTAAAGATAATAATTTGTCTGATGGTATTTAATTGTTTGATTATATAGTAAATATTAATTTATTTATATATTATTTATTATCAGTTTCCAAGACATGACTCATGGATTTAATATAAATATTAAAAGAAGTATAGTCATTTTTTAAAAGAAATAATTATCATTAGTAGGTATTTGTGTTCTTTGTTATATTTAAAATCTTAGTTCTTTGAGTATGTAAAATTAAATTAAAATAAATGTTGGTTATATAGTAAGGTAATTAAAATTAAGTAGAAAGATATTGATTCAAAATAAAATATATTATTAATGATAATTTAAATTTGAATTATTAATTTTATCTGAATCATTTGTTATATTTATATCTTGGTTCTTGAAAAGATAAATTAAATTTAAATGAATATGTTGATTAAAATTAATTGGTTAAAAGTAAGATATATAAGTAATGATAATTTGTAATTAGAATTATTGATTAATGTAATTTTATCTGAATCATTGTTATATCTAAAATCTTAGTCCTTGAAAATTAAAATAGAATTAATATTTTAATTAAATAATACGAGTTAATTAATATTTGAAAATAAGTGAAAAATGATGTTGAATAGATAATTTCAGTATAATATGTTGATTGAGTAATTGAACTTGAATAGTAGATAATTTAGGTTAATTGATATAGATACTTGATCAAAGCATAGATTTCGAATATTTAAATTGTGGTATTTCGATAAACCGTAATAACTGAGTTTTCTGAAGACTCATTGATTGGTGGTGGTGGAATGATTGAATCTAAGCTTACATGAAATTGTTGTTTAGTCATGTTTTTAATTTTAATGTAATATCTATATACTTTAACTATTAAAAGAATTATTATTAGTAAAATTAAATATATAATAATTATTGCAAGATAGCTTATTTTAACTATAGTATCATAATAAGTATTTTCTTTTGATTCAACTATGGTTGATAATTCTTGTTTTATGAATTCAAATAACGAAATTTGATACGAAAATTTGCTTAAAGAAATGTCTCTAGAATTTTTATTTAATTTTAATACTTGATTTAATGTTGCGTTTTTACTTTCGGCAAAAATTATTATAAATGGTGAAACATCAATTAGGGGTATTGTAATGGATGGTGTTGGTATTTTGTTATCTATATTTTTGTAACTTTTTCTTTGAAGGTTTGGGAAATTTAATATTTCACATTTTTGTTGAAGTTGAATAATTCCTGTATCAATTATTGTTGTTACTAATGTTCTATTTTCTCCACATTTTATTAAAAGTTGTCTAGGTATAGGAGTTGAATAAAGCTATCCATGATAAGTTATTAATGGAGTTAATAAACGGTAGTTGTTGAAATTAATTTGATAATTGCACTTGTAAGAAGTGTTATATATGAGTAATGCGGTTTCACAAATTGATTCTGTATATATGTTTTTTTATTTGTGGAGTGAATTTGCAAACTTTGTTTGTGATTGTTTGAGAACAAGTGTGGAGAAAATTTTCAGGTGCTATAAAATAATTTTCTTTATTTTTAGAAACTGCTAAGTATGTTATATCAGGTTTAATATATACGGTTGGGGTGTGATTTGCATTTACTAGATAGTGTGTAATTGGTGATGAATGAACCTTATAATGTTCAAATTCTGTATTAGAAATTTCATTTGTTTGGAGAGAGAAAATTAAACTATCTTTAATGAAAAAATATTGAATTCTAGAGTTTTTTTGTGAGATTTTGAAAATCTTCATTAAATGTAGTGGAAGATTGATCAGAATCTATTATTTGCAAGAAATTTTTAATAGACTGTGTTGAAAAAGGTTAGGATGCCAGACAACATTATTACCAGCTGGAAGCATTTCAGAAAAAATTTGCAAATAATTTAGATATAAATTAAATGTTTCTTTTAATGTTATTAACCATTTCTTAACATATTGTTGATAATCTTCTTTTGTTGGATATTCCATTATTTCTTTCCAATCAGAATATTCGAAAATTCCTTTAGTAACATCAAATACTTCTTCTCGAACTTTTGAAAGTGGACTTGAGAAAATGTATGCTCTTTTTTCTGTCCATCTGTAAGATAATGAGTTTGATACTTGAAGTTTATTATATATTAAACGATAGATAACTAATGGGTTTTCTGTATCTTCCCATTGATCCTTAGTGATATTAATTGTATTAACTAATTGGAATTCTATGGATTCAAAGATTTTTTCTATTCTATATGTATCAAAATTAAGTTTAAATTTATTAATTTAATTTTCTGTTTTATTATCAATGTTACAAATAGTTTTATTGAATATGTCAAGAAGATGGTTTTTCAAATTGAGAAATTCTGAAATGTCGAGGTATGATAACAGGTATCTGTTCTCTGATAGTGTCTTAACTTTTTCCAACGGTTCATGGTATAATCCAGTAGTATGTTTAAAATCTGTGATTAGATATTGAGGCAATTCTGCTTGTGCAGAGTATTTAGAGTATGGAATTAAAAAAATAAGGTATACTATTGAAATTTGCCAAGGCATGTTGCTTCCCGATGGCTGTATGCTAAAAAAAGAAATACAGAGATATTATTATTCATTCTTCATTATTGAATGATTAAAAGAAAGAGAAAAAAAAGAAAAGAGATTTTGAAAATTATTGGTTGTGATAATGATGAATAAATTATTGAATTATAAAGATGTCAATTTTAAAGAAAAAATTGTAAATATGAGTTGAGTTTGATTAATTATATTTTACTGTTAAAAAAAAGATTTTTGCTTATGTTTGTTTTGTGTGTTATCAAAATTGAGAATATACTAAATTGTTTTTAGCTATTTCGCGAATTTTATGAAGTCGTGTTACTAAATTGATCGTATAATCATCATAAGTTTGTAATTTTTAGCTTTCTGGAGGGAATTCGCTTAAGGGTAATCGTGCTAGTTTACCGAATACTAATTCATAAGGTGTACATTTTGTTCCTTTATGAACACTTGTGTTATATGAGAAAGTTACTAATTCTAGCCAATCGTCCCATTCTGCACTTTTTTTTCGGTAAATTGTTTCAGATATTCTGCTAAAATATGGTGTGACCTTTCTAGAGATCCATTAGATTGTGGATGAAAGGCTGTAGTTTTAAACTGTCTGATACTAAATCTTTTGGCAAATCTTTTTAGTAGATTACTTAAAAAGTCTTTACCTTGGTCAGTTAGTACTCCTTTGGGTGATCCAAAAATGCATATGAATTTTTTAACAAAAGCGTCAGCTATAGTGCTTGCCTGATGATTGGGGAGTGGACAGGCAACGCAAAATTTCGTAAAATTGTCTTGTATTGTTAAGATGTATTCGTTTCCTCTTTCTGTTTTAGGTAAAGGGCCAACTATATCCATTGAAATTTTTTCAAATGCTGTACCTGGTGTGTCAGTAATCACCATTGAATTTTTAGTTTTAATTCGTACTAATTTTTTAAGTTGGCATTGGAGGCAAATTTGAATGTACTTTTGAATATCAATTTTCATATTTTCCCAAAAATATTTTTGTCTAATTCTATTATATGTCTTTGTTACTCTTTTATGACCTCCTGAGGCTGAAGAGTGAGCTTCTTCAAGAATTTGATTTTTTTGTTCTTTAGTAGGGTATTGTGTAACTCCAGAACAAATTATTATTTTAGTCGAAGATTCGGAAAATACTGATTTGAGTTGTGTTAGTATTTCTTCCCAAGGAATATTGTTTATATAATTCGTTTTAGCGATACTAATTGTTTTCAAATTTAATTTGTTTGCGATATGATGTAAGGAAAAGATTGTAAGTTTGATGCTATCAAGGGTTTCCGATAGGTTATCTTTTGTTTCTTCTTCAATGGGCAGAGCTATATGATAAAATTTTCCTTTTTGGATTTCTTTAGCGCGACCTTTTTCAAGTTTTTTAAATTTAAGTAATTGTTGACGTTTCAGTAATAATTCGAGTCCTTTATCTCTAGGTTCTCCATTAGTTGTGATAAAATATGCATAATTGTCTTTTCTCATTGTTATTTTATCTCGACAGTCAATTATATTTGTATGTATTTTTGACGTTCCTATCATTGGTCTATCCGTGGGTGAGTCGAGGGGCGGATGATTTTGTAGTGTATCTCCGTCGTACGCCGTTTCTATATAAGGATAATTTTTTATCTTCACTTGAGTCATCTGAATTTGAAGAATAATTATAATTTTCTATATTATTTTCGATATTTTTATCTTTATTTTTGTTTGAATATTCTAGATCAGGATCTTTTTGGGATTCTGCTTCAATCTTTTCTGTGATTGGTTTTACCCGTTTAGGTCTTCCTCTCTTTTTTGATGGAGGGCAATGTGTTTTGAGGGTAGGTTTGCGCGGTCTACCTCTCTTTTTCTTAATTTGTACTTCCGGAAGTTTTTGTATTGTAATTTCATTTTCTGAGTTTTTATTTTCTTGTTTTCTTAATTGTCCTCTTGTTATCATGGGATTACATTTAAAAATTTGATTAAATACTTTATTAATTTCATTTGTTACTTGTTTTTCCAGAATATTTTCTTTATTTGTTTGTCCTGAATTTGGATCTTTTCTTGAATTGGAATTTGATCGAGAATTTGATTTTGAATTTGAGTTAGAATTTGAATTTGAATTAGAATTGGAGTTAGAATTTGAGTTGGAATTAGAATTTGAGTTGAAATTGGAATTAGAATTTGAGTTGGAATTGGAATTACAATTTGAGTTGCAACTTGATTTAGAATTTGAGCCTGGCTTGGATTTAGATTGTGATTCATTAAATTCGACGTCGTTATTAATTTTGATTGTTTTAATTTCTTCTGACTGTTCGATAATGTTGATTGGATTTCGCGATAATGCGTCTGCGTTGACGTTTGTTTTTCCTGCTTTATACACAACTTGAAAGTCATATTCGGCTAGTTTTAATTTCCATCTTGTCACTCTTGAACAAGGGTCTTTACAATTTTGAAACCATACAAGGGGTTTATGGTCTGTAACGAGTGTGAACTTTTTTCCGTAAAGATAAGGTCTAAAATGCTGTACGCAAAATGTAATAGCTAAGGCACTCTTTTTCATATGTATCATATTTTTTCTCATTATCATTAAGGGATCTAGATGCATATGAAATGGGTTTATCTTTTCCTAACTTTCCTTGCGATAAAATACCTTCTTTTACGTATCCAGATGCATCTGTTGTTAGAATAAAAGGTTGTGTAAAGTCTGGTCTTTGCAATAAGAGTTCCTCACATAATTTATCTTTTAGTGTGTCGAATGATTTCTGTTGACTATCTGTCCAAAGAAATGGTATATCTTTTTTAAATAATTTATTTAGAGGTGCAGCAATTTTGGAGAATCTATCTATAAATCTCCTGTAATATCCTGCTAAGCCAAGAAATTGTTTTATGTTTTTATGGTTTTTGGGTGTTGGGAATTTTCTTACCGCTTCTGATTTTTTAGGGTCTGGTCTGACTCCATTTTTATCTATTATGTGCCCAAGGTATCCTACCTCAGGTCTTAAAAATTCGCATTTGTCTGGCTGAAATTTTAAATTCGCTTTCTTCAACCTCTCTACTAATTTTATAAATTTTTCCTCGTGTTCTTCCAAACTGTTTGCATATAAAACTATATCGTCTAAATATACGAAAAGTTCCGTTCCTTGAAGTCCTGTTAATACTAAATCCATTAATCGTTGAAATGTGGCAGGGGCGTTTCTGAGTCCGAATGGCATGCGGTCAAACTCATAATGTCCAAAAGGTGTTGAGAAGGCTGTTTTATGTGAGTCTTTAGGGTCCATTTTTATTTGATGGAATCCCCATGCTAAATCGAATACCGAGAAGTATTGTGCTTTACCCAATTGATATAGGATCTCTGTTATATTTGGGAGTGGGTATGAATCTGGAATGGTTTTTTCATTTAATTTCCTAAAATCAAGGACCATTCTCCATTTTCGAATTCCGTGTGAATCTAGTTTTTTAGGTACTGGAAATACTGGTGTATTATATGGTGATTGGGACGGTTTTATTACCTTGGTGTCTATTAATTCCTGAACTTGGCGTTGTATTTCTTCTTTTTGAATTGGGAATATATATTCTAGTGAAAACTGGAATATTATCTATGGTGGGGATGTTGTGTTTTAAAACGTTTGTCCCTTCAAGTATTTCTCCCTTGATGTGGAATTGTTCAGCATATCTATTTATTAATTTATCTACATGTTCTTTTTCATCTTTATTTAAATGGTCCAGTCGTAGGAGTTTTTTGATTTTTTCCGGTCTGGATTCCTCGGAGTCGATAAGATCATTGTTTGTACAATGTTTGAAAGGTTGTGTAATAACTTCTTGTTGAACTTCTTCAAAATCTTGAATTTCTATTATTGGTATTGTGATTATAATTGGGTCTTCACGGGTGTTTGCGATTTTTAAATATGCTTTGCCTTCATTATTTTAAATGATTGCGTTTCCTGAATATATTCCACTATTTTTGTGAAACAATTCAGGAACGTAACCTGTTTCTTTATCCTTATATTTAATTTTTATATAGAAATCTGAAATTGATCTAGGTGGAATTTTTATTACTTTTGTAGAATTAAAAGGATAGTATTGTTCATTTATTTCTAATTGTTGTTCAGCATAATTAATTTTTACTTCGTTATCTCTAAAAAATTAATTTCCTAATACTCCGTCTTGGTCAATTGGTACTTCATTTGAAATCACATTTAATATTGTTTTTATTTGGAATATTTCAATTATTATTTGACCTAGAGTATAAATAGGATGTTCATTAATACCTGTTAGTTTTAGACATATTTCATTATTTATTTTTATTCCTAATTCTATCGCCTTTTCTTTTATTAAGTTTGGACCTGCCCCAGTGTCAATCATCATTGACACTGTTCCCTTCAATCCTATTGAGGATATTAAAATATAAGGGATTGCGTTTGTTTCTGATTCTTGTTTTTTGATATTTTTGAAGTTATATTCAAATGCATTTATTTGCTTTATGCCTTCCTCTGAGCATCTGGTCTGGGAGAGGCATTCCTGTTTTCCTGATTTTGTGGTTGAGTTTTCGGTTGTTGCTCTTTCATTTTGTTATTATATTCTCTTTTACGGCATTGATTAATGTGGTGCCCTATGTTTTTACAGTAACTACAAGTAATTTTTACTGAAGGATTTTTCCTGTCATTAGTGTTTGGATTATTGGAATCGTTTTTATTCCATTGTTTATTAGGATATTGATTATTAAATCTAAGCATTTGCTGCCTGAATTGATTTTGCGGTACCCATGGTCTATAATTATTTGACCAGTTGTTTCGCGGTTGAAAATTTTGTTTGGAAGTAAGGTTGGAAAATTGTCTTGAAAAGTTGTTTTTTGATTAAATTGTAGATTTCGTTGTGAATTTTGAGATAATTGTCTTATTAGAGTGCGACACGTAGAGGCTGGGTGATCGAATTTTTTTACAAAATTGGCACTGAATGTTCTCCGGTTTTGTGAAATGAACCTTATTTGATTTAGGTACTTCTTTTTGGTGAGTAGTACGCAATTCTTTTCTAATATCTTTGTTGGTTGTTAATCTCTTCTCGATTTCGATAGCTCTAGTCGTTACTTCGGAGAATCTCTCTGCTGTTCCTATTCTTATCTCAAGTTCTGGTCTAAGACCTCTAATGAAATGATCTATTGCAAATTTCTCTAGATCTTTTTCGAATTTTTTGTCTGCTATACCGTTATTATTTAGTCTATGGGCGTCTGTTATTCTATCGGTAATTTCTTTAATTCTAGACGCGTATGAGATAACATTTTCGTTCTTCCACATGTAAATATTTCAGAGCTCACCTTGGAGCTGATAAACGGTTTTTGTTGGGGCATAAACTGTTTTTAGTTTATCTATTATTTGTTCTATAGAATCGAAAGTATGACCATAAATACATTTTCTGGCTTCGCCTGTGATTTTAGATCGGAGTAATTTGACTAAATTTGCTTCGGCTTCATTATTAGGTATCATAGTTTTAGCTTCGTAACACGCTTCTTGAAAATGGGAAAAAGGGAAAGTTTTGAGTGTTTGGATTTTTAATAATAACCCTTGCGTTAATATGTTCTACTTTCCTAATATTTACTTTTGTTTGATGTAATTCGGAATTCGTAGTTTCGTTTACCGAAAAAGAGTTAGTATTTTCTCTTTCTAATGAACTTTCTTTAATTTCTTGTAAATCTTGTAAAGATCTTAGAGGGGATTGTGTATTTTGTAATGTTCTTTCAAATGATTCAGCTACTGTGGAATTAACTCTAATATTTGATGTGCTGTTAATTAAAGTCTCTTCAAGTAATGATTCGTTATCTAAACTTTGATCTTGATTTTCACCTAGGTTTTTTGAAATAATAAAACTTTGTTCTGTTTGGTTTGCGGAATTTGGGTGTTCTTCGATATATTTTATATTCGAATTTGTATCTTGTTGTTTTCTTGTTCTAGGGGGAAGATTTTGAGTTTGTTCCACAATATTTGCTAATTCAGCGTCTTTTTGGTTTGATTTCACGTGACGCTTTTATCCGACATTTATTAAAAAAAGAATTTAATTTGTGTTATTTTGTTTCTCTTGTGCTTGATTTAGAAGTTTGTTAAAAAGTGCGTGAAATTCTTCATCAGTTTCTATCACTTTATCTATGTATTCGTTTTTTAACGGGGGTAGATCAGCGAATTGAATATTCACGGATGTACTAGTAGAGGGTTCGTGATTCCTAGATTCTTTTTGCGTGATAGTAACACCCCTTTGCGTTGATTGGTTCCCCTTTTTAGGGAAAATTCTAAATGAAGTCAAGTGTCATTTTAATTTATGACCGTGCACGTGCGGATGCAAAATGCATTAGCGTTCCCACGAATTAAGATAAAGAGATGTTTTGATTTTAGGAAGGTGACATTTTTATGACGAAAAGTGGCAGGTCAGGGCATGATAACTAAATAGTAATCTAGTTTATGACATCTAGTTTTAAAAGAGATATTATAAGTATTTTCGTCGAATGTCACTTTTACAAAATAGAGTTTGTGTTGAGGTCAGAAGTTCAAGAATTTAATGGATGCAGGATACATTAATTTGTCACGTATTAAGTAGATAGTTTTCTTAAAGAAAAAGGATAGCTTTCGAAACAGTTAATAGAGATATAGTATTAGCTGATAATAAATAAATGATATAGCTTACAATTATTGGTCTTCTAAGAATTATGGATATGTTTAATAAAGATAATTAATATTACGTCGCGGGGACGTGACATTGTTATTAGATTTTTAAATAATGCAAATTACCGAAAAGCGATTAAAGTAACATTGGGTCTGTAATATTAAGGTTTATATTACCGTTACCATTGTCATATTACTTCTTTAAAACTTTATACGTGATATTGAAAAATCTTTCTCTTTCAGCTTATAATAATATAATTCTAGTTTTCAGAATGTACATATATGTAATTTGTGTCCTCTCAATAGTTCCTATTGATCGAAAATTATAAGAACAAGAAAAGATTAAAATATGAAAATGTGTGTTAGCAGATTTCAAACACTGATATCCTTTCGCAATTTAACAAATTGGAAGGATACATGTACTCACCGCTGATGTTTTCTTAAACTACCAGTGAAGAGGAAAAACAGGACTTCTCTAATCTGTCACCGGTTTCCTATTAATTGGGCCGAAATTGCACTTGTTTTTTTTTGCATTACGTAAAGTAACTCTAGTCTTTTAGACGTTACACACACACACACTCTCTCTTGTCGTGTGGGTAATGTCCTCATTCTGTTTCGCTTATTTAATTTGTTTTCACAGAGAACGCGAATAGTTGGCTCTTTTACCGAATGAAGCAAGCAGGAAATGTCAACCGCTTGTCCATTCCTATTTGTTTCACATATGAACCCAAATCCTAATTTTACAATAAAAATTCCAACTCGTTTTGAGATTCGAGTTGATATTTTTATTATTGACTTTCAGTATTGGTGGATAATCCACAGCGAGAGGGAATTTTCAGTAAAATCCACATACGCGACCAACCTCCCTGCGCCCTAGTCAAGCATTTACACATAACTTGCTTTGAGAAAACCGATGTTGATTCACTCCTTTAAGGTAAGCTAGAAACTATAAGGGGTACCACGAGGTTCTTCGATCACGTACAGGGTCCTCCATGCGTCCTAGTCAAGCATTTACACATAACTTCCCAAATAGGTGTCACCGTTCCCTGAGCAGGAATTTTACGGAAAATGCTAACCCAAAAAATAACCGATGTGGACAGGGCTATTTAACTACCTTTTACACTTTTGTACAACTCATAGGGGTAACGCGAGGTACGGAACTTTGCCAACTGAATGGGCGTCGATCTGTTTCCGAAGGCAAGTGTTTCCCTTTATCAGAGACGTCTTGACCGTTTCAAAAGTCTCGTCAAACTACGAATAATATTCATACTAATTAGGCCTCGATGTTACATCATTCTAGGAATTGGTGGGAATTTTTGTTCAGTCAGGGAATTGTGATTGGTTGATAGATATGGCGTTATTTGTGGCGCGGTGTAGTGAACTCTTCAGTTTTCATATTTTAACTTAGACTGCAAGAATGCAGGTGTTTAGAAATTCCTTTGGCTACCGTGAGACAGGAACTTCGTTAGGAAATTAGTTATTATAAGAAAAAGTTACTATAAGAAATAGGTTTTAGGGGTTGAAAAGAATCAGAAGGAACCTGTCGCGGAAAGGGTAGCGCTTGGAGAACGCTGGAGGTCAGTGATGCACCGTCGAGGCACACCAATACATGCATTCCCGCTTGCGCCTATGCATATTGTCCTTATCAGTGTGGCAATGTGAGTGTCACTATCTTTGTCACGCCAATTATGTTTCCTCTTTCTCTCTTTCACATTGTATTCCCATTCATTCGTTCTCTCTCATTCTTATTATTCTAGAGCGAAATACATTTTATATTGCCTTTTAAATTTTGACATTCTAGGTTCAATTATAGATATTTATAGATGACAAAGTAAGCTGAAAAACATGAAAAACATTTAGACTTATATTTAACTAATTATTGTAAATTGCACATAATATTTTAAATTCTAAGTTTTATAGATTCTATATTTTAGTCTTTTGCTCATTTGAATCAGTCCTTGCTTCTGAATCTAGCAGCGACAGCATCTAGGTTCGCGTTGCATACAATGCTCCCTACAGTATGAACTTACTTTAATATATTATTGAATATTCTTTTAATCTATGCAAAATGATCAAAAGAAGATTCAACATTTATATTAATTTTAATTTAGGGGCAGAAATCATATTTTAATAAATTTACGGTCCGGAGTCCGAGTTGCGTGCGCTGCATGGCACACGCCTCCAGAGGTGCGCGCACCGGCCATGATGGCCACCATCCCCACCCGACTCGACAAGCCGAGCCAGTGTCTCCAGATCACGGGATTTTTCGGCCCCCACCACAGTTCTCCGTGAGAGCAATACATTCAAACGCAGCGTGTCGGTGGAAAGTCCATGCTTCACGCTGCGTACATTAGACGAAAATGCACGAATTTTCTGGCCGAACTCGCCCGATCTGACGACCAGCTTCTCCGGCTATATGGCTACTATTTGAGTTTCAAGCTGATTTTCTGTTTTACGGAAATTCACGCATTGACAACTAAAATAAAGTCTTCTGCTAGTATATATACTATCAAATATTATGAAGACTAATGATAATGATTATGATTATGTTTTTCAGGTATTTTTTATGAATGTTTCAGGTAATTCAATTCTACGGGATATTATATTTTAATGAACTTTAGATTCGAAAGTTAAAATATATTGAATATATTGCACGAGAATTTGAGGTTAGGCTAATATCACGTGGTTTCGTTTTTCATTATTTATGATGTATTTTTTAATTGATTTTAAATATTGTGAATTAAAAATTCTAATAAATGATAATTATTTTTAATTTATTTATTTAATTATAATTTTTGCTATGTAAACTCCTCTGATAATGTATACTTTAGCTTTCATTCTATTTATCATCTTTAGGTGGGAAAATTTGAATAACAATTTTATTATGTTTTACGTTTTACTTGATTTTACATATTGTAAAATTAAAATTATAATAAACAATCATTATTTTAATATATTATTACCTCATTTGATACTTCAATTTATTTTCATACTATATTTCTTAATCTATATTGTAATCACTATTTTTTGGAATTTTCAGACAAAAAGCCAAAAAGTTATTAACTAACTCAATATATATATATATTTATTTATCTTAAAATCACAAAATGAATATATTTTTAAAATAGGTTTCATTCAAATTTCAAATGAAAACTACTCTTTAATCTAAAATCTCATACATTTTTAAATAAAACTCCTTTCCACACCACCGAGGAGGTAGAGTTTAAGGCGCGTTTTTTTTTAAAATGGTATCCCCTATAGGCCTAATCCACGAAGAGAAGAAAAATTTTCTTTTTTAAAGAAAATGCGATATGGAGTTGAATATTTTTGAATGTAAATAAAAATCGCTAATATGGTAAGAGTATAAGGCACTAGCTTTTTCGAGTTCAAAAACAAAAACTTTCGGAAAGAAATTGTTTTTGAAATTCAAAAAGTTATTACCTTACTGTCAAACTGTATAGGGTCTTTTGTTTAAATTCGAAAAATTTCAAAAACGTGAAAAACGTATTCCCTGCTTCAAACTTGTCCCTATCGATTACCACTATGCTTCCAAAATAAATAATATCTGAAAGTACTTATTTAAGATAAGAAAATACGATATCACAGCCAATTGATATCACAGCTTAATTAATATCACAGCCATTTCGCGAAGAAAAGAAGAAAGAAAGAACCTACAGCTATTTTAAAAAATTATTTTAATTCAATTAAAAATCAAGGATGAAGAAGTGTGAATTAGTTCAGAGTATTTCGGAGTGCTTGATTATCGTGAGTCCCCTCGCCTCTCACGTGTGTTCAAAGGATGACATTACTGAATTTCCATCTACCTTCTTAATTAATAGCAAAATAATAATTTCAATTAATTTTCCATATCACAGGCACACGAAGAAAAGAAGAAAGAACGGACTTCTGGTAATATAGAAATTAATTCTCACTATTTTTTGAGTAAAAAGTCTGAATTGAGTTTGAAATTAACTAATGTCATTCCCTATACACATTTGAACTAATCACCTTCTTCGTAAGCGAGGAGCGTTAAACCGCTTTCCCTAACATCTACTTGCGAATTATGTAGATTTTCGCAGATTAATTTAAAATACCTTGAAGTTAAACTCATAGTCCTAGCTGTTTCTTGCCTTGCCTTCAATGCAAGTCGAAAAACGCAAAGCGAATTCACCGCCCTGTTCCCTAATCGATTTCTTTTGGGGGTTTTTACATCCGTAAGCACAGAAAATCCTCTTTCCGCCTCAGCATTTGAATGAGCAAGACTTCGAACAATATTCAAAACTGAGGTTAAATGAGGAAAGAGCCTTTCTCCTGAATTGGTCGAAAATAGGCAGATAGTGGACCACATTTGATCAAAGGATAACCTTGACCATTCCTCTTTTAATTGAGTGATTTGAAATCAAGAATCCCATGCTTTTTCCATTTCTACTCTCTCAAAACATCCCAAATCTTGACAAACTTTCCAGACCCTAGGAAAAGTTTCGCGTCTGTTAGCTTCCAAAGCTATTTTAGGCCGAAAAACAGCAACGCAAGACAAAAAGAGATCAGCAAAAGGAAGCCGTTTACGAATTCCGGTGCTTGCAGTGACATGAAATGACGAACAATTCCGAAGAAATTCATTAACTTCTTCTCTTAGCAACTTCTGGTTTTCCAGTTGCTTTTGCAAATATGCGCGCGTTTCTACACCAAAGTCAATGGCTTCTAGTGCCTTTTGATTACTAGGATCTGCAAAGTTTACTTTTTCAATTATTTGAAAGAATAATTCGGGTTTAAGAAGACTACTAAAAAAAGCAGTAAGTCTCATTTCTGCTTCTTGAATTTTTTGCTTGAAATTCACTAATTCGGGATTTGTAGATTCTGAAAAATCTTCATTAAAAGAACTTGCTGTAAGAGGATTACTGCTGTAATGGATTATTACTTTTATAAATATTCCTACATTTTGTAATAACTATAATATTTAATAAAATATTTTATTGTAGGAATATTTATAAAAGTAATCATTTTTTTCATTTTTTATGTAAATGTATAAAGAGTAGTTTTCATTTGAAATTTGGATGAAACATATTTTAAAAATATATTCATTTTGTGATTTTAAGATAAATAAATAAATATATATATATATTGGGTTAGTTAATAACATTTTGGCTTTTTGTCTCAAAATTCCAAAAAATAGTGATTACAATATAGATTAAGAAATATAGTATGAAAATAAATTGAAGTATCAAATGAGGTAATAATATATTAAAATAATGATTGTTTATTATAATTTTAATTTTACAATATGTAAAATCAAGTAAAACGTAAAACATAATAAAATTGTTATTCAAATTTTCCCACCTAAAGATGATAAATAGAATGAAAGCTAAAGTATACATTATCAGAGGAGTTTACATAGCAAAAATTATAATTAAATAAATAAATTAAAAATAATTATCATTTATTAGAATTTTTAATTCACAATATTTAAAATCAATTAAAAAATACATCATAAATAATGAAAAACGAAACCACGTGATATTAGCCTAACCTCAAATTCTCGTGCAATATATTCAATATATTTTAACTTTCGAATCTAAAGTTCATTAAAATATAATATCCCGTAGAATTTAATTACCTGAAACATTCATAAAAAATACCTGAAAAACATAATCATAATCATTATCATTAGTCTTCATAATATTTGATAGTATATATACTAGCAGAAGACTTTATTTTAGTTGTCAATGCGTGAATTTCCGTAAAACAGAAAATCAGCTTGAAACTCAAATAGTAGCCATACACCCGGAGAAGCTGGTCGTCAGATCGGGCGAGTTCGGCCAGAAAATTCGTGCATTTTCGTCTAATGTACGCAGCGTGAAGCATGGACTTTTTATCGACACGCTGCGTTTGAATGTATTGCTCCAACGGAGAACCGTGGTGGGGGCCGAAAAATCCCGTGATCTGGAGACACTGAGCCGAGCGCTCGCTCGCCGCAGTTAGTTCTCACGACGACGCGAAGCGAGACATCTCTCGAGCACTTCACGCCCTCAGAGAGTTTGAGTGCAGACTCAGCCGCGAGCAATTATAGGTCTCCGTATTCGACAAGTGCGTGTAAACGTAAAGGTTTAATCCTACTGCTAAACCATCTACGCTCGACTCTCCGGACCGGTTTAATCGCAACTTGGATTTTTCTTTGGTGGTTATTCCTTACCATGTACGTCGTTCACTTCCTGTTCAATTATCATGCTCTGACATTTTCAGGGGAATTCCGTTCGTGATTCGATTTCTCGGTATTGTCGGGTTTGGCGGTATCCCTCGAGGACCTACGAGTGTCTATTTGTTGGTTTTCTTGAACACCCTCATTGAACCTCGATGTGTCATCGAAAAAAGTGTCGACCCAATTTGCGACGAAGACTAGCAGCCCGACGCAGAGCGGAGACCAATCCTCAGGAACCAGTGAATGATCCAGACACTTCCGAAAGGGCGGAACGCGAATGAGTGATCGCGAGCTCAGTGCAAAACATTGCTTCTGTAGAACTGTCAGACAATAGTGCTTCCACAGGATTTGAACATTACCTACAATATATCGACCCGATCACCGCGACAAACTGTTTATACATGCCAAGGGTTCCTCGTGTGCTACAACCCCCAGTGCCTAGGCATCTCACTTACAGGATTTTTAAGCCCCTTGCCTGCAAGATGCAGCCTTTGCCTGCCAGTGACTGCGTGTGCTCGGTGTTATAACATTCTTCTATGACCCACCGCAAGAATCGTCCAAATCTTCGTAGGCGTCTGAATGCCAGACGTAGGTCCGAACTCGCGGCACAAATTCTCTCATCTTCGGAAATCGTGCCTGCTGGACAAGAGGAGCCACGCAAGGCTTTCACGGATTCTAGTGCTTGCGTTCCCACGAATAATTTTGAAGCTCAACTATCGATTATAAGTGTTTCCCTCCATCCTACTGAAAGTGACTCATCATCCTACGCTGAGGACATAAGCACCTTCGACGACATCAGAGACTATGTTTGTCGTGCAGTGTTGAAAACTAGATCTCCACTCAGTTAGGTTACGAATAATACGCTTCTCCGAATCTGTGTGAATTCTCCCGTTCTTCGAAGAAACGAGCCTTCAACAGTTGAAAATGAGATAGCCGAGACAGAAGATGTGCTGAGTCTTTGTGCATGGTCCCATTAGTCCTAGCCCTAAAAGGAATAAACCCACCGTACGCGAAGACGTTTGCCTCTTACGCAGTGTGGTTGTCGTTCCACAGCCTTCGACACGTCACGACATCACTGACGTACCTCCTCCTCATCAAATGATTGAGACTGGTCTGAAACCAAAAGGAATGAATGAGACTGGCTCAGACCAAATATTGAGAATATACTGACCAAAAGAGTGTATACTGATGCTACTTAGACCAATATGGTTGTTAAACTAGTTAAGTTAAGACTAGACCGCTGGAGGACGGGGTGACACAAACCCTCCACCAACCCCCCTCTCTCACTCTTCTTTTTCTATAGTATTTTAAATAATTTAAAGTTCGCGCGCATAATGAAAAGCATTATGGCTGATAGTTCTAAAGTTGCTCGTTTGAGACGCAACATACTCCCGGCCTAAGCTGCGAATGATTATAATGCAATTTTCAGAGTGAAGCAGTTAGCTATAATCTAAGAACAAAAAATTCATTTTTTCTGATATCTGTCAACGGACAGATAATAAACTGTTAATTAAAATCAAGAATTAAAATAAATTTCCTTTGGAATGACTATTCTAATGCTTTGGTAACTTGTTACAACACATATACATTCCAAACTTCGTAAACATGTGAATAATTAAAAGAGATCAATTAGATCTGAAATGAAACGCAATAACGAATATTATTTACAAAGGTTGCCTTGAATTCCGTGAATTAATTCGGTTGGAAAACGACAAAGCCGAGTTATATTGCGCTTATAAATGCCAGTCGCAGTCTTGATGGACGCCACTCTCACAATGTTGTCGCTCTCAGGAATCACCTCGATGATAACACCCAGAGGCCAGTGAGCACATCCTAGGTTATCGTCCATTGTGATGACAACAGAGCCGATTTTTAATTCGTCCTTTTGATTTTGCCACTTTTGGCGAGTTTGCAGTTGAGTTAGGTACTCTTTGTGCCAGGTTTTCGAAAAATCTTGTCGAGCCTTGGTGATAAAATTTTATGTGGACAGTCTGTTGTCCGGAACTGAAACAAATGTTTTTTTCAGGTAGAAAATTGAAAGGTCGACCAATGAGTAAATGTGCGGGAGTTATGGCCAAAGGATCATTGGGATCAGAGGAAAGAGCGTATAGTGGCCGAGAATTTAATATTGCTTCTATCTCGATTAGTAAATTGTTAAGTTGCTCATAAGTGAATCTTTACAGCCGCTTCCCAAAGACCTTCGAAATGTGGAGAAAGAGGAGGATTAAAATGCCATTCATTTCTCTTAGAAATCGCAAAAAATCTTATTGATTCTTTGAATTCATCTGTGTCGTGAGAAGTTTGATCTCCTGAGGGAATCTTTCACGCTGCATCATGGCTATCAAGCGACGTTCGGCGTCAATCATTTCCTGACGTGAAAGTGGTCGACTTCTGTCTGATTTTAAATTTTTCCAACGCATGAAATAAGCTACTAATCTTGTAAGACGTTTAAATGAAGAGACGCTATCTCAAATGAAGTTACAAGTGAATGTATTCAATAAACAAACACCCTCCTTTAATCCTGGCAGCTTTTCTGCAGAAGTTTCGATTGAAATGGGGCTTCCCCTAGACAGAGAATCAGCAGGATTGTCTTCGGATCTAATGTGTTTCCATTCGACTTCATTTCCCACAGACTGAATGTCCGATACTCTATTAGATTTAAAAGTTCGAAGCAGATGAGGAGCCTTTTTTAACCAACAGAGAATTATGGTGGAATCTGACCAGAAGGTGGTTTTCTTTATGGGGATTTAGAATTGAGCTTTAACTTCAATGTAAAGCTTTTTGAGAATTGATGCGGCACATAACTCTAATCTGGGAATAGTGACACCACTAAGTGGAGCCACTCGAGATTTGTTACAAATCAAACTAACTTTGATTTTACCGTTGCCCTCAACTGATCGAACATACAAACTCGCTCAATATTCATGGAGACACGCGTCACAAAAACGGTGAAGATCAATTTCGATAGGATTTTCGCTTAAGAATTTTCGCGGAACCGAGAAATTTTGTAAAATGGGAAGATGATCAGCAAATAATTTCCATTTAGTTCTGACGTTGCGTATTTGGCGTCCCTTATTGGACACCTAAGCAACGTTTGTACTTTCGGGAATTTTTATTATATTTGCCCTACCGGACGCTTCAGTCGAGCCAGGGTCAGCTTTAAGGGCAAGAAATACTTTAATCATTGATTTTAACAAAATAAAGAAAATATATTCTCCCTATAAATTACATTTCTAATTAAGAGCTAAATGAGTGATTTGACTTTTTGTATGATCTCAAATGAAATTAATGAAATTGTATAAAGTGTGAGTTTGTGTTGAATTCGATAGTACGTTTTCGTGTTATATAACTGTATGTGTTTTGCTGTTTGCGAGAGAGAGATGCGAGCATGTGTTTGTACGAGAGTGTGTGCGAACGGACCTATTCTGTCTTCACCTGCAATTTAAAGTGAACGAGTAATGTAGTGACGTCATGACGTAAGTCACGTATCACCGGCGGTTGAGACGGATACTATCTCCTGAGTCCTTCTCTCTCTAATAAACGGTATTACGGAACGGTGCGGAGAGAGAGAGAGAAAGACGAAGGAGATTTATTTAATTTATTTTTATTTATATATTTTTTTTTACGTTCGATTCCAAACCCCAGGTGTGATGTTAGACAGGAATGACTCTAGGTTGGATTGACTCCTTAGAATCAATACAACCCTTATCTCCAAGGTTGGCCATGGGGGTGCCCGCTAGTCAAACTTGGAGTGAGTTTTTATTTTGGGATGGTATTTATAACGGAGAGACGGGATTGAATCAGGGGTAGGCCAGGTTTTCGGGCTGACGTACCCTCTTTATCTGATAGCTGGCCATGGGGGTGCCCGCTGGTCAGGTATCAGATGATTCTTTTTAGGATGGAAATGTTAGGATGACGATATTCCCTAGGTTCTGGGAATCTTCGTCAGGATCGACCCAGGATAGGTCGGTGTGAGCCGAAGAATCATTTAGCTGAGTGCATGGCTGTAGGGGTGCCTGCCAGTCGTACACTCAGTGGGTCTCCCCTGAAGAAGACGTCCAGGTTACCTCCTGGTTGCTTTGCTATGGTAGTAGCCCGCTAATAAAGAGACCAGTTGAGTTACGCTGATTTGCAGTCGAGCTGCTCCGCAGCGAACTGACTGATACTGCGACGATTCGGTGCTTTTAAGCACTTGTAATTACGTAACGACTAGTCGGCGGATAGTAAGGGAAGCCGTCTGGTAGAAATCTCGCCGCGCCCGCTCGGTGACGTAAACTGACAAGAGATAGCGATAGAAGAATAGGAATATGTGACGGGCGACAAAACTGTCCGTCACATAGTGCGAATATCTTGAGGGAGTGATTCATCCCAATTGATTTGAGCTTTCCAACACTCCTGTATCAAGACCTTGGCGTAGAGACCCACCAGCCCCAAAAGTCCGAGAGGATCGAAGATTTTTGAGATATCGGAAAGAAGTTTTCTCTTGGTGGAAGTGATTTGAGCTTCGACAACACGAACCGTGTATTTGAGGATATCGCGTTGGGAATCCCAAATCCTATCATTTCATCACGAACATCAAGAATTTCCTGGATAGAATTCGCGCCTGTAATTAAGTCATCGACGTAAAAGTCTTTCACGAGAATTTTACTTGCGCGTGGGAAATCTTGACCTTCATCGCGAGCGAATTGATGTAAAGTACGAATTGCTAGGAAGGATGCACAGGCAGTTCCGAATGTAACTGTATTTAACCGAAAAGTTCTAATTTTGTTCTCATGATACCAAAGAATTTTTTGAAATTTTCTATCATTGGGGTGGACTAGGACCTGCCTATAAATCTTTTCAATGTCAGCTGTGATAACGTAAGTGTGGTTACGAAATCGAAGAAGCTGTTGAAAAATCGTGTTTTGAATGGTGGGACCAACTAAAAGGACCTGATTGAGAGAAATGTTAGTGGATTTTTTTGCTGAGGCATAGAACACCACTCGAACCTTAGTGGTTTCACTAGAAGTTTTTATTACGGCATGATGGGGAAGGTAACACCCGTCTTGTGTTTCGTCACAAAGGGTCATGTGCCCTAAAGAGATGTATTCTTCGAGAACTTTGTGATACTCCGTTTTAAATTGAGGATTCGATTCTAATTTCTTTTCAAGTGAATAAAAACGTTTCAAAGCTTGAGGACGCGATTCACCGAGTTGAAATTTATTATCGCGAAACGGGCGTCTAACTATGTATCTTCCAGTTTCGTCTCTACTGGTGTGATTAACGTAGTATTGTTCACTAACAACCTCATCACGTGATTTGACAAGTTCGTGATCGAAATCCTTGATCATCCAAAATCGTTCGATTAATTTATCAAGTTTCACAAGATTGCACGTTTCTTGCTTTGAAGATTTTGAAAAATCTGAACCTCCCGTTACTATCCAACCTAAAACCGTTTGTTGTAAAATGATTTCAGATTTTTGATGATACAACCTTATCTGACTAATTGATAACATTGAAAGGGTAGTTCCAGCTGCTAATAAAATGTCAACTGACTTGGGAACATGAAATTGTGGATTCGCAAGTTGGATATTTTTTGGGATATCGAAAGAATCTCGGGGAAATGTTTCAGCAATTTGAATTGAATCAGCAATTTGTGGTACAATTAAAAAATTAAGTTCTTTTTTGAAATTAGTATACATAGACTGAAAAGTAGTTTTAATGTAATCATTGGATACTGTGCACAATTCGTTCTCAGCACCTATACTAATATAACAAGTGTGTTTGTTCAAATTAAGTGAATTTGCAAGTTTTGAGTTATTAAGTTAATTGTAGAACATGAGTCAAGTAATGCTCGAGCAGTGAAACAGTTTCCCTGTTTGTTTTGAATTTTCAAAACCGCGGTTGTCATAAGTTGAGAATTAGTAGGACACATCCCGGAAGCATAAGTGTGACCGACTAGTCATGCTTTCTGCTTGGACTCAACGACCGCTGATTCACCCGCCTTCTTAGAACCTTCGGTTTTACGAGGAAAAGGAGTTTTATCGAAATGTATCATGGTATGATGATTCCTCAAACAATTTTTGGAGAGACCATTAAATTTGACGAATTTCCAACGTTCCGCCTGTTTGAGTTTATCAAACTCCGAACATTGCCAAAAGTGATGATGATCACCGCATTTGTAACAAACTGAATCTTTCGATGCATGAGCTGAAGTCACCAATGACCTTCCTTCCATCCTCCTGACCTTGGGAGGCGGCTGACTGATTTGACCCCTCTCACGCTTCCCGGCTACACCGTGACCACTCGAAGCAACCCTATCCACTGCTCTGATTTTAAAAATGTTAGACTGAATAAATTTGTATAATTCAGATAAGTTAGGGAGCTCATTTCCCGCTAACCATTCGTGCCATTTTGTTAAAATTGCCGGTGGGAGACGTTTTTCCAAAATTCGAATTACATGTTGTTCGTGTAATTCAATGCCTACTTCCCGAAGCATGCTTAAATGTTGTTTGGCTTTGTCGACAAGTAAGGAAAGTTCTTCAGGGTTAGAGCGAGTGAGGACCGGTAAATCATGAAGTGCATCAATGTGTTCGGTCACAATGATGCGTTTTTGATCAAAGCTTTCGCATAAAGCTTCCCAAGTTTTGACATAATTATTTTCACTGAGAGGAAAAGCACTAATTTTATTAGAAGCTGTTCCAGAAGGAGAATTGATCAATTGAGTGTGCTTTATGTAATTGCTCAAATTAGAACGATAATGAACTAATGATTCAAAATCATGCTTCCACGCGACCCACTGACTATGATCTACGTTGAATTTAGGAATTTGAATCGTCGGTAATTTAGGGCGGTCCTGTCGTTCGGAAATTGTAATGCTACTCGCGTTCCAGGTCGAGCTAGCAGGAGAATCCGCGTTTTGTTTTTCTGTCACTAATGTCGCGACGTCATAGTAATTTGTTTCGATTTCAGAAAACACCTCAAGCCGAGGGTGATCCGATTTTAACGTAGCCAATTCATCGTTTAAACTAGAATATTCCTTGAAAAGATTGTCAACGTTTGTTAATCTAAGTCGCGCGTTAGTGGCGTTGCACGTGAGACTATCCAAATACACTTGCAAGTTCGCGATACCCCTTTCCAAGGACACCCCCCTTTGCACGATGTACGCTATACGTTTCTTTTTATTTTCCGCAGAAGCCATGATCACGAATTTTTATATAAAAAAAAGAATACGAGTTTGTTGCCTCGGGTGGTGGCGACACAAATCGAAAAAACGCCGTATATATATATATATATATATATATAAACTGTTTATAACAGGGAATGTTTGTAGGTTAGAAAACCTGTCACTTTTTGTGAACCGACAAAAAGATGTTTTTGCATTTTTAATTAAATAAATGAAATGAGATTTCAATTATCAAGCGATAACAAAATGCAATACCCTAGATCAAAACGCTAAAACGCATCCGCATTTGCGCTTTCAGTCTACTTTGCCGCATGACTTTGCATGAGAAAAAACATCAATTCTGATTTTGAGTTAAATTAACAAAACAATTCAAAACATTAAAATCAAGATTATGAATTTAAATTAGAAATTGAATGCATTACTAAAAGAAAAAAGGTTTGAGAATGCACCCGCACTTGCGTCTCGGCGTCGCGTCGCCTCGTGATGTCGCGACGCGTTGAAGTTAAATTTGATATTTAAACAATATATCGGTTTCCAGATCACAAAAATATATGTTTTGTAAAAATATGAGACTTATCTGTTCTTTTGAGATGAAAACTACTCCTCTGGCTGCTGAGATGTTCCTGTCAGGAAACGACTTGTGAAAGTTGACGGAGATGCGTCCATGCGAACAACTTGCACTGTAGAGAAAATAAGCATGGCCACCAAAGCAGCCCCCCCCCCCCCGCAGACCACACTGAAATGCTAACCCATTTCCGCACCTTTTCACTTGTTGCATCACTTGCAAAACAAAAACATTTATGATTTTCAGGAAAATCACTATCTTAATTTCAGAGCTGAAAATTAATCGTTTAAAGGGTGTTAAAAACGTAAATTATGTATTATTTCTCTTTGAGTTATGTTTGAGTGGGGTAATTCAGCTCTAGTTATATATCTATATATTATTCGTTTTGTTCTGTAGCCTATCTGTTAAAAGCGCAAAATGTAAAAGATTTATTTGGATTAAGTTTATGATTGAAAGTGTAAAATGAGCATGGTTCGTTGGAATTGTCGGTGAGTGGTGTGGTATTTCGGTGTTTTTGTAATGTTGTGATCTCTCGGAACTCGAGCTTGACCGAATACGTGGACAAGCGCATTGAGCGTTATTGTCGCCGTGAAGCCGCCTTTCTTTCAGATTCGAGGGGATATCTCGGAGGCTGTAGACCTCGCGGGGGGTTTTTTGGCCGCTGTGAAATGTAGGTAAAATAAAGACGGAAAGGTTCAGCGGTGGGATTCCGGGTGCGCGGGTTCGGGCGGGCTTCTCCTTTCAACACCATATAATAGAAGGAGGGGTCCGTTCGGATTCGTGTGCTCGGGGTCCGACAGCAGGGCTGTGAAGCTAACCTTAGGTCCGGAAGGCTGGTGAGCGATGAGAGTAAGAGAGAGAGAGCAATAGAGGTGGAAGTAAGTTGGAAGCGGGAGAGAAAGATGGCGCGGATGAAGTGACTGAAAGTTTCGGCGGACGCAAGGGAAGTTGCCTGGAGGCTCGGGTGACGCGCAGGGACGCGGCAAGAGAGGGAGTTGCGCTCGTACTTTTTGGTTGGCGGGCGATAGTCGGAGCAATATTCGGTTTTTTTCTTCTTTTTGCCGTTTGAGTTGACGTGTTTGTGTTCTTCAGCTAAATAAAAAATCTTAAAAACTATTGACGGTTTTTCCTCAACCTCACACCTTTTACAAAGGGATTTCAATGAATTGCACATAACTTTTATAGGGAAAAGCCGGTTAAGACATAAAAAACCCTTTTATTAATGAAATCAAAATCCATGAAAGAGAAACACTAATTTCGGTGTGGCGTTGGTGTCACTCACATACCCGTCACTTTCATTCGCGTGTACAATTTGATTATGGTTTTATATATGACGCACGGGAGTTCCGCGTGAATGAAATGAATGAGACTGGGATCAGACCAAAATAAAATGAATGAGACTGGACTCAAACCAAAAGGAATGAATGAGAGGTGGACTGATAGTCACTGAGCTGCATAAAGGATCAAGCCCAGGGAAAAGCATGAAAAAAAAGCACTAGAAAACCATGTATAATGCGTATGTAAAAAAACTTCGAATACCGCGTCATTGCACAACCTTAAGCTTGAGCCTTCATGCCGCTCAGTGACTATCAGTCATCTCACAGCTGATAATATTTAGTTTCTTACATCATGGAAGTTAAAATGTCTGCCGTTTTTAGCATGGAATAATCTCACGCCCTTTTCGGACTACTAAAGTGATTTTTCGAAAAACTGTTGAGTCACAATAGTTGGTTCATTTCTTCTTTCCCTTTTTTTTCTACTAAAATCCTGTAAATTTTCCCTCTTTTGCCTTTAAGAGCGGTGGATAAACGCACTTGGAAATCCGTGAAAATAGAAATTTTTCAAAACGATTCTACAAGCGGCCTTCTGACGTATGTATATATTTTAGATAAAGGTTTTATGGGATATGTGGAGACAACTTACCGTATATGTCGGGTCTTGTGTTTACTGGAGTCCCATAAAAATAATATTTCATTCAATCTTTGACGAGAAAATTAATATTTTGTGATGAAATATTAATTTTCAAAAAAGTAGCAAATTTAGACAGAGCAGACGAATCGCAAGAAAGAGAAAGTAAACGTCAGACGCACTCGTGGAGAATCAACTTCCGTGGTATATCTGCAAAAATATAAAAATGCTAAGCGGGTGTATGCAACATTCGTGCACGCGAAAACAAATTGCGATGGCTTCAAGGAGCAGGGGATTACGTTTCCATCGAATCAGATTCAAACTTCTCTTCTTAAGGAATGTTATGAAGAGAGTGGTATTAATCCTAAAGATATAGCAAAGATAGGCAAATAGTTTATCTTCTGTCATAAAAGTAAGAGAATTAGATTATATTATTCCATTAATCATATTAATCTTCCTATATTATTAAAAAATAATATCAGAAAGTAACGCGAACCCTTTCGCATCAAGACCCAAATCTCCTGTTCATAGTGCTTCTCAAGCATCGATAGGTTTGACTAAAATAAATCCATAAACTGTTTGGATATGTTTTTTTATTACATCAAAATTAAAAATTTGACTTTCGATGCCTGCATAGCAGGGCGAAAGAAGCAGTTTCAACTCTAGGGTTGAAAGTAAAAAACAACTCAACAGAAGGCATCGAAAGTCGAATTTTCAATTGATTTTATGAAAAATAGTATATGGGACACGGGGAGAGGTGACAATTTCACTCGTGTGATATCTGTCCTCGCTACGCTCGGGCAGCTAACTTCACACTCGTATAATTGTCGCCTTTCGCTTCTTGTCACGTAATATTACATAGATAAATAAATAGCTAAATAGCTAGATAGATAGCCGCGGAAGTTGGGTTGCCGTTGATGAAAGACAAACTAATAGCAACCATGCTTTCGACACAGCAGAATTGGAACAAAATAGCTACCTTTATCACGACAGCTATAAAAGCCAAAGAAGAAAAGGAGAGAGAAGAAAGAAGAAATGACTGAAGAGAGATCAAGACTGATAAGCTAAGGAATGCAGCATCCAAAGAGGAATCCTTTGGGATTCCTCTTTGGATGACCGAAGTAATACTGAAAAGGATTGCCGATGGGTGCTTGAAGTCGCAAGGGCTAGTCAATGGGGGGGGGGGTTTAATGGGTAGGAATCTCCACACCCCCCGCGGGCTCATTGCCCGTGGAAGTCTTACGGAAGATTTCCTCTCCTCAGCCCGAAAAAAAAGATAAATAGATAGATAGATAGATAGATAGATAGATAGATAGATAGATGGATAGATAGATTCTTTTTTTTTTGAGGAGGTGAAATCTTACATAAGACACCCAGATGTTTCGGGCAGTGTCGGATTCTTACCGAGTAAAATCCCCCCTTTTCTTTTACCCTAGCGAACTTGCACCGGAACCGCGTGAACATTACTTCAGTGCTAGTGCTGCCTCTGTGCTCTTCTCAGCACAGTTCTCTACCCTCTCTTTCTTTTGTTGCGATGATGTTTCGTACCACGTTATATGCCACTGTCCATCCCTCTTTGGAATTTAACAGGGTCTTCATCATACTCTTGTCCGTGAAGATTTCGCCCGTTTCTCTTCTAAATTTTTCCCTTCCTTCTTCCCATCTCGGACATGCGAACAGGGTATGCTCGGCATCGTCTACTTCCATACAGTAGAGGCATGTTTGTTCATGTTTGTATTCTTGGTATTAGTCGCCTTCCATGTATGCACTGTGTCCATTTTTCTTGCCATTTGGTCATTAGCTCGTCTCTGGCTTCTCTTCGGTCTCTTTTTTCGTATGTTTGCACCCTTTCCTGCACCAGCAGTTCAATGGGCGGTATTTCGGCAATAACCCCTATGCGCTCTGTTGAGACCGTGCGGTAAGCACTCGACACTCGTAAGCCGGCAACCCGTTGAACTCTCCAGTTTTTTTCCCAGATGTTTCTTTTGGACCGCTTTGTGCCAGATTGGCGCTGCGTACAACAGTTGGGAATGCACTACGCTTACCAGTACGCGTCTTTTGGATACTCTTGCAATTCCGATGTTAAGCATGAGACCTGTTAGCGCCGTCCTGGTATTCTCGGGTTTTTCTACTGTTCTGTCGAGGTGCTCTTCATACGTGCCCTTGGTGTCGAGCCATACTCCGAGGTATTTTAATACCCTTTTCGGTTTTATGTTCATGTCCTGTACCTTAAATTTGATTGGGCCTACTCTTCTCTTTTTTGTCAGGATGACAGCTTCCGTCTTTTCCGGTGCCAATTCTAGATTTTTGTCCTTTAGCCATTTTGCTACTCTCATGATTGTAGTGTTTGCGACGTTCGTCAGCACATCGTCGTTTTCCGCCGCCACTACTATTGTTATATCGTCAGCAAAGCCAACCAGTTTGACACCAGCAGGCATTTTTTGGTTCAATAGGTCTTCATACTGTACGTTCTATAGAGTCGGACCCAACACTGATCCTTGCGGGACAGCGCTATTCACTTTCCTAGATATACAAGTACCTTCCGCCTCCAGTAATATCTCTCGTTCTGAGAGATACTAGGCTACCAGGCTGATTAAGCTCTCATCTATACCCCTCTTCCTGAGATCGTCGAGGATATTCTGCCATGAAACGCTGTTAAAGGCGTTCCTCACGTCGATGGTAATGACCGCGCAAAAGCGTCGACTGTTTATCGGTTCACTCGAAACCCGAACTGGTTATCCGACAAATCTCCAGTCCGTGCTCGTTTCCCTTCCAGTCTGATGAGTATAAGCTGTCCATACAGCTTTCCTTCGATGTCTGTAGGTCTGTAGGAGTTGGGTTTTTCCATGGGTTTGTTCCCTTTCTTTAACAGTACCAGCCTTCATCTTTTCCAACTCATCAGGAATTCTCTCCTTGCGGCCTGTAGATGCAGAGCATATTAGTTTACTCCATGATATTCACTGTAAGAATGTGTACGGACACTCTTACAGAGGTTATACTATAATTGGTGGCCGTAACACTGGCAGATATCCTTTGAGAAAAATAAAATGTGTCTCCGGAATTAGAAAACAAGTTTGGTTTATCTTCAGTCGACTTGGTTACCAGTGGACAGCAATGGGTACGAAAATGAACTAGAAACTTATTTAAAATGTTCATTTTTTTTTCGTGCTCCAAAATGTATACTCTTAATTTTTTAAAATGATTTTACAATATATTACAAAATAAATTGTCATTTAAAAATACATTACAGGCTTTGTAAGAAAAAGTATATCAATACTTTTATTGATTACATAATACAATCTTTTTTAATTTTACAGTATATTTTCTTAAAATATGGTTTCAATATTTCATGAATTATTCAAGTAAATTGAATTAAAAAATCCTAAAATACAATTTGCTTCATGTGCTTATTCTATCAAAAATTTTCATTAGTTCAGGAATCATTAGGAAATTAAAAACTGATAAACTTTTTCCTTTTAAAGTTTTTCATGTAAAAAATTTTACCTGAAGACCACTGAGTTTTCGATATTTAAGGCCATGTGATACTTACCATATGAGCAAGTTTTTAAACCCGGTTTTTGTTTTTACAATTTTGACATTTTCAAAAAAATTTTAGTCAACATCCGTCCGTGTTCACGTTCTTGACGGATGTTGACTATAAACTTTTTGAAAATGTAAAAATTGTAGAAAAAAACCGAGTTTAAAAACTTGTTCATATGGTAAGTATCACATACCCTTAATAAACATTTAATGCAAACCATATGCGCAGAAAATTTTAATTTTTCTCGTAATTCAGTTAAACAAATATATTGAAAATGATATTTTTGCTAATAACCTTCCATTATATTTATTTTGAAATAATAATAGAAGTTTTTAACAGTACATGAGCCTTACTTTATATCTGCTAAAATTTCAGGACAGTCATTATTGCGATTTTCTGTGTTTGCTGATGCTATTTCTAAGTGTGATGCTGCTTTAAATTCGCTTGGGCTGAATATTTATGACATTTTGACAAACGAGAACATGAATGGTGTAGATCAAAGAGTACAAGCTTTACTTGGAATTACTGCTGTCAGGTACACATGGATTGCATAAAATTTCGTTATACATTGTGATGTTGTACATTTCTGCAACATACAAATATAATATCAAATAATAAATATTTTAAACAGTGAAGCTCTCGTGTTCTCACGGAGAGTAAAATTCGGCACTCTTTTTTGTTTTATTTTATTCTTCTCTTTTATTGTTTCATTTTTCTTTATTTTACCGTTTTATTTTGTGTTATTTTGTTATTTTACAATTGCTCATTTTGTTCATCTCTCTACACCATCCCTCTTGATGTCCCAAAAAAGGTCTGTCAATAGTGGACAGACGGATTGGGATTCACCATCCAAAGTCCTAGGTGCATCCCTGACAAGGATTGACTGTGGCTATTACCAAAAATTCTATGGCCAAGAATAAGTAATTTAGCCAACAACTTATTTTATTTAAATTATTATTTTATCAATATCGCCAATATCTTTATCTTAGCTCTTTGTCTTTTAATATTGTATTAATTTGTTTCTTTGTGTTATTAATTTGAATGAAAGTAAGGTTTCTCTTTTTCTCATTATCTTTATCATTTGGAATATCAATGCCTTTTATCCTTATCTTTACCTTTTCTCACATATTTTGGTCAAATTAATTTATCTTTGTCTCAAGAAAGGACTGTCGTCCAAAATTATTTATTATAACAATTTTTTTAAATTCTGTTTAGCTTATCTGAAAAATCCATTTAAAATTATCTTTAATTCTCACTAGATTATTTATAAATATGTCTAGGTTGTTTTAAATTATCTCCAAAAATTATATACATAGATTTGTTTAATTGAATTTCTTTTTTTAGGCTTTTTATGCGTCACTTTAAATACCTTTCGATTTATTTATTAATTCGAAAAATTTGGCGTCACAACATGTACTTGATGAACTTTATTTTATAAGCTTAATTTAAAAATCGTGACATTAAATTTAGCATATTAAATCCCTTTTTATCCTATTTCTAACATCATTTATCATTTTTATTCTCTCTCTAGGAGAACTTGCTTGTGCTTATGCAGATGGATGCTTAACTGTAGAGCAAGCTCTACAGTTGTCGGCCTATTCATGTGGCTTAGCATCCATTGAATCTAATGTTACTCAAGGATTGGTGGCTATAGTTGAACTTAATCATGCAAGCTTGAAGAAATTATGTCCTCCTGACATTGAAGTGACATGTCATGATGCAATTGACTTTGCAACGATCAGCAGTCCCACTGCATCTATGAAAACTTTTATGGAAAAGCTAGAGGTATAAAATTAATTTCGCTGAATAATATTCCCTCTCGGGGAAACCCTGATGTGTTTTATAAAACTAATCTTCACTTATGGAGGAAGTCTTCTTTAGGAGGCCAAAAAAAGTGTTTTATCAGCAATTTTTTTGAAAGGGAAGGTAATGATTATGGTAAGCGAAATTTTTAGAACATATTCTACTATACTTTAGCTTTAAAAAATAATTTTTATTATTACAAAATATAAAAATTGTTCAATTAATGGCCATTTTGCCATTTTTAATCGATGCCGATGATGGAGGTCGTACGGTGCGTCTGAAACATTCGGCACAAAAAAATTTTTAATTTTTATAATTTTATATGAACTAAGAAAATACCGAAAAAGTTGCCGAATTTCAAATTTTTTCGAAGTTTGAAAAAAAATTCACTTTAAAGAAAAAATCACCAAGTTGTAAAAAAAATTCTTTAAACAATATTTTTGTTGACCTTTTTTAGCTCATATGAAAAACAAACTTATAAAAATTAAAAAAATTTTTCTGCCGACTTTTTCAGATGCACCGTATGACCTCCATCACCGGCACCGATTTCAAAGTGCGTACTTCAGGCGCTCAGGCAAAATGGCTATTAATTGAAAAATTTTTATATTTTGTAATAACAAAAATTATTTTTTAAATCTAAAATATAACAGAATATGTTCTAAAATCTCGTTTACCGTAATAATTCCCTTTCCTTACAAAAAGATTGCTGAAAAAATGTTTTTTTTTAGCCTCCTAAAGCAGAATCCCCCGTCATGTATATATATGTATATATATGTATATTTGAATCTTTTTATAGAAAAACAAAATTTTCGTGCAGCAGGTACTTTATCATAATACAAGTGTAACTACAATAAATGCCAAATTAGTAGATAACTTGACGCAGCTGTAGATGGCTCAGTACTTCATTACCACGCAGTGAATGGACAAACCCTGTAGCCCGGTTGGCTTCAGCCGAATACATTGCTAATACTCTTTTAAAACCTGTCCTTTTCCAAGAAGCGTGCTCTGAAATTCCTAAGAATGCAGCAGTAATTGAAATTGCTCCACACGGTTTGCTTCAAACAAATCTACGAAGGTTGACGGAACCTAGTGTTGTTAATATTTCTTTGATGCAAAATTATCAGAATGATAACACAAATATGTTTCTACAAGCCCTTGGTGAACTTTACGTTATAGGTTGTCATCACAAGTCCAGAAACTGTATCCAAAAGTAGAGTATCCTGTAGGCCGTGGAACACCTATGATTTCTCCAGCCATAAAATGGGATCACTCGGAAAATTGGTATATAGACTGTATATTATCTTATAATTTTCTATTTAAGATTTTAATATTTATTTAGAAATAATTTTCTAACGACCAATAATTATGGGCTGAAGTCTCTAATAAAGTTGAGCGCCAGATTATTTCACTCAAAATAAAGAAAATTAAGTGTCATAGTTTCCGAACAGTAAACTAATTGTATCATTGAAATATAATTGTTTAAATTATACGGCTAACGCAGTATCGCGGTGATGGATGTGTAAAGGGAATGACATCGAGATTTATCATGATTTAAAAATAGAGATTGATTCAAAATAGCGATTTTAAATGAATTTCTAGTAATTAGAATAACGCAATTATGTGACGAGATACGGATTATTATCCGTCAAGAATCGGACACAATTCAAACTGATGTGATTTATCAAATTTCATTGAATGACTGAATAAACAACATGGAAGTGAGAACAAGATTAAAGCTCACCTGCCACTACTCGACTCTTGTATTAGAGGTGTCTACCTCTCAAATTGCAACGAGAGATGGTAAACATTTTTAATCCAAGTTATTTAAGGGCATGTGATACTTTACCATGGAGAGGGTTAAAAGGACTTTCCCATTTCCTGAGAAGCATCAAATATCTCTCCAGCTTCATCTAATTCGTTGAAAGACTTATAGTCTAATTTTGGGAAGCACTTCGAAATAAATTGGATGCAGATTTTTGATAACAAGCTGTAGTTGCTCATATTCGGACATCGGCGAATCATAATGCTGAAAAATGAGCCGAATGTTCAATAAGTAGTCTGTAATAGGAGCATCGGGGACTTGTGTTCTAAAACGACCCGCATTCCTAACTCACCTTATTTAGCAGAAAAAAAGAAAATCCCCCTTTACATACATTTTGCAAACAGTACGCATGGGGAAATACATTAACCAATCGTTTCTATGTGTATTTAAAATGTAGGAAAGATGTTTGAAAAGTTTTCCTGAAGTTTGATTTTGGAACTTGAAATCTTTTAAAATCACGTGAATCTTGTAAAATATGCAGATGAATCGTTCTATATTACTTTATTTTTGCAGGTAATTCAGAAAAGATTTTCTACTAAAAAATTTTATTTTACAGGTATGTGATAGCATTTGATAAGATTGAGATGATAGTTTCCGGAGAGAGAGTAGTAGAGATGTCCCGCGCTGATGAAAATTATGAATTCATGTCTGGGCATATGGTAGATAGATGAAATTTATGTTAAGTTTTTAAGAGCAACAACTATACCTAAAGATGAATCTATTCAGCTCACACTTATGGTGCAGAAAGGTTTTTGTGCTTATTTACAACACTATAATGAGTTTACGGAAATTAATATATTATTATGTATAAAGATACCAAATAATATTAAGAGTTGGAAATAAATTATTGAATGATTTATAACGTTTCCAAGGAAAGGAAAATTTGAAGTTATAGAAGCTGGAGTACCTGTAGTCTCAGGAACTATTCGTGCAGTGACAGATGTGTTGAAAGAAAGAATAAACCCATCTTTATCAACTGGAAAGAATGAAGAACAAATATCCTGCAGAGATATATACAAAGAATTGAGACTTCGTGGATACCACTATTCGGGTCTATTTCGTGGACTAAGATGTGCGTCTATTAAAGGAAGCGTAGGACAAATTTCCTGGGCTGATAACTGGGTAGCATGTATGAACAATATGCTACAATTATTTATTCTCGGCAACGACACAAGAGGTTTATTTGTTCCTACAGGAATTCGTAAATTGATTAGTAATCCAAAGGATCACTTAAGACAAATCGCCACTACAATTGATGAGGAAAATGTAAGTAACTGTAATTTTAACTGTATCGACTTACTCTAAAAAATAGGAGTTTTTTATCAATGTCCTTAACTATAGACAAATTTTTTTTACTGATTTTACAGTCATTCTCGCTTTTGTACATAAAATGTTCGAAACTATAGTGGCTGTTGGTATAGAAATTCAGGGGTTGAAAGCTAGTGCTATATCAAAAAGAAAATCTGCACATGAACCAGTGTTAGAAGAACACAAATTTGTAGCATATTGTGATCGCGCAAAGATTTCGTTGAAAGAAACAGTTCGTCTAGCCACCCATATTGCTCTAGAGAATAATTTGGGTATTAAAGTAAAAACTGTTGAAATAATGGACGATTTTAAAATTACTAACTCTAAGGAACTTATTTCATCTATGATATTGGATATTTTTGCTGATCTGCCGCTTATTCAAGCTGAAGTAAATGTTGCGATTGATTCTAAAAATCGCAAAGATGATACGATACCAGAAAATATTACAATAATTGAACCTTGTAAACTATCTTCGGATAATAATATCCTTATTGATGTGGCTCATAATATTTTGTCAAATGCTAAAGACAATGTAGCAACTCAACTCGTCTCGTGGCTTAAAGATGGAAGCTTTCTCCTCACCTACGAATCAGTCGAAAGCAACTTCTCCGATTCCAAGTGGCTTAAAGACTTGAGAATTGTTCTGGAAAAGAAAACTGAGATAGGAACTGTATTTCTTCTTCGAAAAGTAAATAAAATATAGAATGATACATTGGTGATATTCGTGAACAACAATGAGTTTTCTTGGGTTGACGAGATGAAAACGATTTTAAAGACAGAAAGGGACAAACATTCCAATGACAGAAGAAAAATCATTTGCGTAGGAAAAAATGATTTTGAATGTGGATTGTTGGGTTTAGTAAATTCTCTCACTAAAGAACCAACATAGAAAAAACAAGGACTGAAAGTGTTTACAGATGAAATCAGTTTTTAGTCTTGTTTTAAGACTAAGAAATCTAAAAACAAGACTTTTTAGTCTTAAAACAAGACTAAAAACTAACTTAGGACTGAAATTCAGCCTAAAAACTGATTTCAGCTGTAAACACTTTGAGTCCGTGTTTTTTCTGTGAGGTGGAGAGATGGTCCGCGGGATTTTAATACAGGATTCAGAAGCATCTAAATTTTCTCTGAAGGATAAAATTTATGCTAAACATCTAGAACTAGATCTAGTGAGTAGCGTGCTGAGTCCCGGCCAACTTTGGAGATCTTACAGGTAAAAGTGCTGTTTGTTAATTAATCTTTATAGTGATAAAAATAGTTGCTTAAAGTTTATTTGACTAATTGAAGAGTTTTATATATACAATTATTTGACATATTGTATAAATTTATGAAGATGAAAAAATTATAGAAAACTATTGAAAAGTTTTCGAAAACAGTCCATTTTCATAAACCGAGTCTTAGAAAATAAAAGTCGTCCGATTTGTATAGAAGAGTTCTTTAAAAACAAAACAATCTTTATTATGAGAAACAATGCGGCTGGTTACAGTAAGCGGCATAAAGTATGCTAGCTTAAGGCGGTTCAGTTGCTATGTAAAAATGCAGCCAAT
The DNA here is from genome assembly GCA_900474275.1 of Synergus japonicus. Lineage (NCBI taxonomy): Eukaryota > Metazoa > Arthropoda > Insecta > Hymenoptera > Cynipidae > Synergus > Synergus japonicus. Next base: position 19,625 of record UCOH01011477.1, on the reverse strand, counting down.
TTCATAATATTGAAGTTGTAAATTTAATTTAATTTAAAATTCCGTGAATTTTTCTCAAATTATTTATCGTTTTTTTTTATTATTAATTCCGAAAGTTCCATTATTTAACACAGGTTTTTATGGGAAATACTATGATGATATACCCTTAAAATTGAATTATCTATGTTTTCGATGTTATCGGTGATCCATTACCGAATACTAAATTCATATTTCGAAATTAAAAAAAAAAAGATTGATATAACAGAGCTAAGGTTAGATGAAAAGCTCTAAAAGAAAAGAAAGAAAAGCTTTAACTTTTATGAAATTATATTACTTTATTTGATGTAAAAGTATGTAACTTCTTTTTAAAACACATGGCTTTACCATGTCTTACACCGCAAACTGTGCACCAAGCTTCGGTCAATCAAACCGTAGAAGGTGATCTAAGCTCTCTCCAATGGTTTGAAGACTGTATTCAAACTGATTTTAAACATGAGGATCTTATTCATGTAGTATATTCAGCTTTAAATTTCAAAGATGTAATACTAGCTACCAGCAAACTGGTTATTGGTTTCGAATATAGCGGCTTTGATCTATGTGGACGTCGTCTAATGGTTATAGTGTCCGATAATGCATTAACCAATCTGCGTGTAGTGCGAAAATCTTTATCGCGGAATGTGCCCAATGATGCATGTATTGTACTTGTTTTTACGCCTTACATTTAAGTGGAAAATTAAGAAAGGCGACAAAATATTGATCCATTCTGGTACCAGTGGCATAGGACAAGCTGCAATAAATCTTGCCTTGTATGTAGGTTGTGAAATTTCTACCACTGTTGGAACTCCAGAAAAACGGAAATTTATTAAGAAAATTTTTCCGCAAATTCCTGATAATCACATCGGCAATTCTCGAGACACTACTTTTGAACAAATGATTAAAAATTAAACGAAGGTGTTGACTAACGACGAAGGTGTTGATATCGTCTTAAATTCATTAACAGGGGAAAAGCTTCTAGCCTCAATTCGCTGTTTATCTCGAGGTGGTCGCTTTCTTGAAATAGGAAAATTTGATCTCGTAGAAAACAACTTGATTGGACTAAAAAATTTCTCGGAGGAAATAAGCTATCACGGTATTATGTTGGATAATTTATTCCATAGCACCGAAGAGAGACAGATTATTTTGAAGAAACTTGATATACGCCAAAGCGTATAGTTAAAACGACATTGCCAACTTATAAAATTAGAATTAGAATATACACAGATCCGAACGAGATGGGCCAGCAGTAATGACCTAGGGTACTTAGGGTGCTCCGCCCATGGAGGCCTCTACCCAAGCGACAGATTTCACTCAAACAGGGCCGCACTAAACCCAAGGATAATCCCTTAGCTTGGTCCCATTTAGTTAATAGGTTTGGATAACGCTGCCTACGTAATTTTATTAGGGTAAAATCTCAAGTTCGTATTCACCTTGACACACGCTCCAATATTGTGCTTGGCTTGGGTGAAAGTTGGCGAACTATTATTGTTAACAATTGGCTAAATTCCTAAGTGGTAATTAATAGCGCAATAATTAGAATAAACAACAATTAATTAATTAAATAATCAAGCGAATAATTATTAAATGTTTAGTAGGGAATTAATCATTAATCTTTTACTGTTAAATTGGTAACTAGTAGGAAAAATAAGATAAAAATTTCGTTTCGTGATAAGTTAGATTTAAGAACGAATAGATCTTGCAAAAATGTTTTAGAATTAATTATTTATGTAAAAACTGGAGAAGAGGAGCATAGGCGGTAGTGTCCGTCGAGCATCAGAGGCAGAAAGGAGGGGAAGCTTGGGACGCGTCCCAGGTACAGAGATAAAAGGAGGTCCTTCGGCCCTAACGGACAGTTCAGTTCGGCACTTTGACCAGTTCAGTCGGGACCTTTGACCGTGACACTTCAGTTCGGTACCTCGAAAGTGATATTTCAGTTCCGGAGCCTTCCACGAGCCTTACCACTTGGCTCTCTCAGTCAGACGGACTCTGACTCACTCCAGCTGGACTTGCCACTTCAGGACCTTCTACTTAGGGACACGACTCTCGAGCCCCTACAAAGGACCAGTGCCTCTAGCTTTTTACCGGCCTTCAGCGACTACCTGACGCGCTCTTGCCTCTGCCAGCCGGTCAACACGCTCCTCCCATCTAGTCAGGGAACAGGACCAAATAAAAACCATTTTTGTTGTTAGAAAGTAACCCGGCCTAGTTTTTTTTTATTAAATATTAAAATCTATGCTTTCAAAATTCAGTGCTTCCCATAATTAGTGCTTTCCCCTAATTAGTGCTCCCCTGAATTTGTGCTTACCTCAAATAGTGCCTTTCCCTAATTAGTGCTCCCCTGAATTTGTGCTTACCTCCATTAGTGCCTTCCCGAATTAGTGCTCCTATTGACGTACTCTTTACGATACATCCCCACTCTCTACCCATTCTCGGTGTAAGGGGATCGTATCAAACTGTTTTCAAATTATTTAAAAAAGGGTGCCATTAAACCTCTTGTGAAAACCGTATACTCAAAGGATAAAGTAGAAGCTGCGTTTAGGTACATGGCTTCAAGAAAACACATAGGAAAGGTGTTAGAAAAGGTGCGTAGTGAACGCAAACCACTGAATGCACTCGTTCTCGCGATTCCTCGTTATCATTGTCGAAGCAATTGTAGTTATCTTATTCATGGAGGTCTAGGAGGTTTCGGTTTAGAACTTACAGACTGGTTATTTCTTCGTGGAGCGAAAAGTTTAGTGCTTACTTCTAGTAAAGGCATAAATAATGATTACCAACGAATGCAAGTAGAATTATGGAAGAGCTACAGTGTAGAGGTTTTAATTATTTCTGAAAAGGATGTATCAAAGCGAGAAGATTGCAAATCAATTCTTAAATCCACTGAAGAATTTGGACCAAATGATGGTATTTTTAACTTAGCTGTTGTTTTGAAGGACAACCTGTTGGAGAATCAGACCGTAAAGACATTCGAAGAGTCATTTAGGTCAAAAGCATGGAGTACAAAGAATTTCGATGAGTTATCGCGAAAGATATGTCCTCATCTTCGTCATTTTGTTGTATTTTCTTCTGCAAATTGTGGACGTGGTAATGCTGGCTAGACGAACTATGCAATGGCAAATTCCATTACGGAAAGAATTTGTAAAAAGCGTGTAACTGAAGGTCTTCCCGCTTTAGCTATTCAGTGGGGTGCAGTGGGCGATGTTGGTATTGTAGTTTAAATGCAATAAGATCAAGGAATGAAGGAACTTGTTATTAGTGGCACTTTTCAGCAAAGCATATCATCTTGCCTGAAGGAACTTGAGGGATTCTTACTTCAAGAGAGTCCAGTTGTTGCCAGCATGAAAGTTGCTGAGAAGCTTGATGGAGGCGAGGATGCAAAAAATATTGTAGATGCAATCCTCAACATATTAAGTAATTAATTTTCATTAATTTTAATCAGTAAAAATGATGAATCGTAATATAAATTTATTTATAATAAATCTATTTAATAATTATTAGTAATTTAAATTAATTAATTAATTATTTATTAATTAATCATTCGGTGCTGCACTTTCAAACATGTACGTTACATATTTTATAGGCTTGAATGACATAAAATCCGCGAGTAAACAAACACCTTTGTCGGAACTTGGGATGGATTTGATGATGGCAGTAGAAATTAAACAAAAATTAGAGAGAGAATTTGAAGTTTATCTCACTACTCAAGATAATAGTGGTCTTACTTTTGCTAAGATGATACAGATATCCTCAAAGCAAAATGAACGTGAAAGGGAAACTGATGTTGATGTAGAGACAAAATCAGATGCTCTGAGCGGAATTCGGATGTTAATGGGGACTTTCAGAGCTGATAATATAAATCCAGAAGCATTCTTTAAACTGCCTTCGAAAGAAGTTTTCCTTATTCCTGGGTTGGAAGGGTATGAATCGATATTTATACCACTGGCCGATAAAATCAGAGCACCAGCTACATGCTTGCAACTAAATTTAAATAATAATAAATATATTAGTATTGTGGACATGGCTCAGGAAGTTTTACCGGTTTGTTTATTTTAAATTTTCTTCTGTTCCAATTAAGTGGTGCTCCACACTCAATAACATAATTTTCAACAATTTTAGCATGTGATGAGTAGAAGCAAAAAAGGACAGAACTTTGTTTTAGTTGGTTACTCATTTGGAACACTTGTGACCATTGAACTGGCAAGAATATTGAAAGAAAAAGGCTTTAATAGTCGTTGATGGTTCACCAGATTTAATAAAAGATATTAAGGATCAGCAACTTACTTCACAGTCAGACAAAGAACTTCAAAACAGTGTTTTACGAATATGTCTGTCTGTCTGTAGATTTTAGTTTGTTACCACGATAACTTCCGAAAGAATAGACACATTGGATTGGCCTTTGATATACTCGTTTAGTGTCCTAAAAGGAAGGTCAAGTTCTTAGCCAGCCATTTTGGAAAAAAATTCAAATAGTTGGAACTTTTTGAAAATTTTTGAGATACCTTCTTTTTTAATTTACAAATTCTATGTACACCCGGTAAGAAGTAGTTGATTGATACGTATAGAATGTCATTAAAATAAACTTACAAATACGTACTAATTGCATTTTTGTCCGAAATGCCATTGAATGCGCTTTATTGGATAAAACTAGCCTCGGTTTAATGCGTTTAAATGCGCACATATGTGAAGCCATTAAACTGCCTACTTGATAATGCCGTACAATTCGTTTTACAAAACAAAGTAAAAAATAGGTTCAATGTCATTTAATGCGGTTCAAGGCTATTTAATGCGGTTCAATGCCATTTAATGCGCATTGTAACATGGCTGTTACGTCATGCCCCCTCGGTCCCCATGCATTGGGTCGGCACTGTCCGGCCGGTGCGCCGATGTTCGGCGGGGTTAGCCAAAGTCAGCCAACGCGGAGCGGCTGATCGCTCGCTCCGTTCTCACTTCGGTCCACCTCTCTGAAGTGCGAACTGCCGTGGCTTTCACGCAGATTCTCTTTCTGTTTTCGCCATTCTGCCGTACGACCATCTCGTACCGTTCGCTATGAAGCTTTTTCGTGCAACCCCGCGACGGTGTGACCGCGTGTGAGTGCACCGCCTTGAACTATAGCACTTAGTGTATCTTTCTTAGTTGGGATTAATTATGTTTCCGCCCCGTCGAGGACGACGTGGCCGACAACCCGTGGGTAACCATTTCTGGAATCAAAAGGCGCGACGCCTTTTGATTCTCGTTTGCACGACTGTGCCATTATGTAAGTGACTCTGAATAAACGCTGTACATATTTTATATTTAAACTTCTGCATTACTGCTTATTTCTCCCCTCAGGGTTTACTTTCCTCCATCCCGTGGAATAATCCTTTGCTAAACCCAAAAGATTACAGCATTCAATGATATTTTGGACCAAAAAGCAATTAGTACGCATTTAAAGGCATTGAAATGTTAATGCGATTCTATGCGTACAAATCAACTCCTTCTTACCGGGCGGATATTCATAGTATACAAAAATTGAAAAACTTTATCCATATAACTTTATTCGAAAAAAAAAATTGTCAGTCTTATGACATTTTGAAAAATCAAGAAAACGAAAGGAAATTTAAATTTGAAGCTCAGTGCCGTAATGGTAAATTTTGACGCCCTGGGTAAAAGCAGATCAGTATGCCCTCCATATAACCCCCTCTCCCCCCCTCCAACTCTTCACGCAGAAAGAAATCAGACTAAATTCAGAAATAAAATTTTTTTTATTTCAAATACATTTTTAGAAAATGTATAAAAAGATATATAAAGATATATAAAGATAATTCATAAAGCTTACTAAAACTGTAATTAAAGTATCAATTTCTGTCTCCTTGCGTTCACGCTTGCAAATTCATCTATGATATCATCATATTCAAGGAATTTTGCGATTTCAATTTAAATTGACAACTTTGCCAAACTTGTTAATCGTATTTGTCGCATGGTTGATCGTAGATATGTTTTGATTAACTTAAGTTTACTAAAACTCCTTTCATTGGAAGCAACTGTAACTGGCAATGTTAAAAATAAGCGCAATGCAATGCAGAGATTTGAATATGATTTAGTTAAATTGAAATCAAAAAGCAGTCGCAATACATCTAAAGGTGAACAAGAAAATAAATCGGAAGTTAGCTTCGGCGCTTGATGTTTAAAGCTTTCAATTTCACATTGAATATCAAACGCGTCTAAATCCTGATCATAGAAGACTGTTAATGCTTTTGCATCAATTTTTAGATCTGCAACGCTTTTTCTTTTAAAGTACTCCCATAAAGAAAAGAAAACTTGTTAACAGCTTGTTTTGTTTCCTCGAAACGCCATTTTATTTGCGTTAATAAAGTGTCGAGAACTAGATTTGTTTGCAAATCAACTTTTTGTTTTAAGGCTTGATGAAAACCATCATCTTCTGATTTGTTTAAGTCCATTTTCTTTGCTTTGCGGTTTCTTTTAATGGGAAAACTAGCTTGGATACCTACACTCTCTGCTATTTTTACCGAATCTTCAATTTCAAAATTAAATCCTTCGTCACGCATTTTCTGTAAAGTACTGCATAATCCATCGAGCAATTTCATCGACTTATCTAGTGTCATGCCTTTGGATTGCAATGCTTTGTTAATCATATTAATATTTTGAAGAATTTTGTTCCAAATCAGAAGAGTGCAAATAAATTGGAAATTCATTTGAACTATTAAACCTTTTGCGGTTGCCACTGCATCTGGATTTGATTGATTAGACGAATATTTATGTAATTCTTCAAAAATATCCGCAAAATGCAAACGAAAAGCTTTAACAACATTAGATTTTGCGGACCACCTCGTATCAGATAAACGTTTTAACGTAAGTTTTAATTTCTTCATCAAATTTCCCCAACGCGAAGTTTAACCGAAGAAAAATGTGTACACTATTTCTATAATGCCAAAAAATGTAACCATTTCTGGAGTGACAGACGCTGCATTATTTCCAGTCAAATTTAAACTATGAGTCACAAGGAACGTTCGTTACATATTTATTTACATTTAAAATTCGACTTTGAACTCCTTGATATTTCCCCGCCATGTTTGCCCCATTGTCGTATCCTTGCCCTCTAATATCATTAATATTTATATTATCTTCCTGTAATTTATCGAGAATTTCTAATGTTAAACCTTTTTTCATTTCTTCATAGGACTCTATAAAATCCATAAAACTCTCCTCTACACTAACTTTGTTATTTTCATCTACGTGAACATAACGTATGATTTCAGACATTTGCTCTTTGTGCGAAATGTCAGGTGTGCAGTAAAAAAAAAATAGAGAAATATTTAGCTTTTCTTATATTATCTTTGATCTTTTTTGAAACTCTAATACCCAATAACTCAATTACCTCGTTTTGTATTTTTGGAGAAAAATAAGATACAGAACCTTTTTTATGATTGTCAATGCTGACTCTCAAAGTTTGATTATAATGGCAGCAAATTCGATTAAATTTAAAAATATACCTGCTTGAGGATGTCCAATTTGCTGAGATGATCCTCTAAGCGCTAGATTGTTTGAAGCACAAAATAAAATAGCAACAACAATTATTTTTAAAATTTCACGCCACTTCTTTTTTTCTTCCTCAAATTGTCTGACTACGTAATCATCAATAAGTACATTATTTAAAATATTTTTTTCAAGAAGCTTCCACTTAACATAATTGTCACGTATGAGCAATTGAATTTTCATGATCTGGTAATGCAGGACTCAAATGTTTCCAGTCATTAAATCCCTCCGCCAAATTCGCTAAATGTTTTGAACGAACATAATCACCACACACTAAGCAGGGATAACAAAAGATTGCATTTTTATTTTTAAAATAAATAAGCCAGTTTCTTTCAGTTTTCTCTCCATTTTGTTGCTTATCTAAAAACCAGTCTTTTGTGAACCTTCGTCCTGATGCATTGATTGGTAATTCCTTAAAATCTATATCATTTCCTTGATCTGGACCATGAGCAACAAGTATTTGTCTAATTTTATCAGACATTGGAGGCCACGAAGTTGGATCGTTATAATTTAAAGAAAATGTCTCTATCGGAATTTCTGCCTCTTCTATGTTTTTTTCAGAAATTGGAAGCACTTCTGATGGTGTTGATATTAGAAGTGGTTCCGATGATGAAGATGAAATTGTTTTCTGAGGCCTCTCATTCGATCTACGAGTGTACTTTTCATGTCTGTGTTTGTTGCTTAATAACAGAAAAAGTAATCAACTTAAAAATTTTCTGACTTGTAGACATATTCCTTTATTCTTCAGAAAAGTGGCGAGTACGAAGGCTTTTAGATTAAAATTGATTCAAACTCACCGCGATATATACATTCTTGGAAATATATATTGCTTTCTTTCTTACAGCTTTCAGCACAATTTTCAAAGAAAATTTCATAGGAACAGAAAGTAGAATGTACGATAGCTATGATACCAGAAGGAGATTTAAAAAATCTCTAGAAATGACAAAGGCCATATGTACAGAGACTTATTACAGACTTCAAGCTGTAGAAGCTTGTAGTAAATCTCCTCGACAACTAATTAGATCATCAACAGTCCTTATCACATCGACACAACCAACTTTAAATTCTATGCCTGCAGATTATGGCCTCCGACAGATAAGTTAATTGCAACATTGAAATTTAGAGGACCCTTAAAAAAATACGTAAGACTTAAAGTGGGGAGGATCCAACGATAAGAAATTGAAAAGGGGAGATTTTATAAATATTTCGTTACGTTTAACTTCTAACGCATTAATTTCAGGTAACTCGAGGTAAAGTAGAAGTACATTATGCGGAAAGAAATCATATTACTCTGCTGGAAAGCAATAAAATCACTGCTGCAATCAATGGCGAAAAGTTATAAAAAAAGTATAATGCGGATAAATTATAATTTAAAATTGTTAATAGGTCAGAAAAAATATAGCACAACACATTAAAGTGATCTTTTCTATATCTCTTTATATTTACGTACATTACAGTTCTGTAACCATTAATTACATTACATCCAAACTTACAAGGTGCTTTTCGTTAACAAATATTTACAGATTTATATATTAAGTTGTGCTGAAAAATAAAATGTAGACAATGTACAATTGTTTTATACCTACATCTCGATAGATACTCGCTATGTATAAGTACATACCTCCTAGTTCATCCTCGCTAGGCAAACTTTTTTAAAAGGTTGGACAAGCTCTAGTCTAAATGTTCAATCTTATAATTTTTTTTAAAGAAATGTTAAAATTAGATACACCTTGGCAATATACTGGTAGTCACTTTTGAAATTTGAGTTTTTCTAAAGAGCGAAAATATATATAATTTTAATATTTACTGAGGAAAATGAAAAAGTTACATTTTAAGTTAAAGATCAAGTCCAACAATCGGTGAATAACACTTTAATCCACAAAATCACACTGTTTCGAAAATTCATATTTCGTAGAGTTCTGCACACATTCGTATTATACATATATCCTACAGATTAGAATTGTGTTGATTTGATACTCGCGCAACATTTTTCCCTAGATTTAAATTATTAACTTTGGTCAAATACTTATAAGAATTAGTTAGTTTAGTTTTTTCCAGAGTAAAAAATTTTACTCGTTACAAAATAAAATATATCATTCATTTAAATAACGAGTTAAAAAATTTCGGAAATGTTGAGAGCCATGTTATTATACAACAAATAAGACGTATTTGGGTAATTCTCAAATTATAGTAAACTGTATTAGTAATATTTCCTTGTAATAAATAATTTCAAAATAGGCAACTTTTTATATGTTATCTTATTCATTTTTATTTACTTTCGTCCGATCTTTTAAATTTGCAATTTAAAATTTTTTAATGAGGATGTCACAGAAAAGGTTATAGTTAATTGATATTCCTGGTGAAATTTCCTGATAAAAAATTTGATATCCGCTAGATTCCGTTTCATTCCGAAGTCTATATCCCAGTGAATTAGCATCATTCCATGCGAATTCACGAAAATCTAGGAATCATATCTGATTCATTTTGATCTGAAACCAAATTCAGAATTCTTACCAAAACCAATCTGATCTATTCCGAAGTCAAATCTAAAATTACTATCTGAATAAATCCGCTTTAATTCGAAGTCAAATAAAATACATATTTCCGAATCCGATCCGCCTCGAGTTCGGACGAAAAATGTACATCCGAGTAAAATCGATCAAATCTGAAGTTGACCTGATAATTTATATTCGAATGAATCCGATCAAATATGAAATTGAAAACCAGATCCCTATTCCAATAAATCCTACATTCGAGTAGGAAGTAAATTTTGTTCATATAAACCTCAGAATCATTTAGTTTGATGGGATTGAAAAGTTTATTCGGATTAGCATCTGATTTATTTGGATTGAAATTAAAGATTTATTTGGACAGATTCGAATTGAAATTTCGGATTGATACCCATTTAACAAATGTTGTTGGATTAGCTTTTGACTAATTCAGATTAAAAGTTTGGTTTGATTTTGATTTGGTTGTATTTTCTATAAATATGAACCCTTCAAAAATTTAAAACATTTGATAACAATGAGTTGTTTTACCTTTGATTTTCTCTTTGCAGTGTCACGACATGGCTTCAAAATAAATGGAACAGTATTGGTTCGTTCAGATTTCCTACCCGAGGTGCACCTGGGTGGAAAATATGAACGCGCCTTAAGAAGTATCTTTCTTCTATAAGTAACAAAATACATCAAAACTTTCGATCAGACCACTTATTAAATTCTAAAAATTAAATGAATGATTTTATTTTCCGAAGCTTAATGATTTCAAAATTCAAATGAATATTTCGCCTACAATCATGCGTCTTTTAAAATTTTGGACAATGTTTTCTACAAGCCTACTGAAAATCCTGATCTAGAATTTCTAGACTTTTCTGTTTAGTGTACATGCCACTTTTTCACGCAAAATAATTAGTCATACATTTTGATTTTAATACTAATGGTCAGAATTATAGTATACCTTTTACCGTAATCTCTAATAGAACTATGAAGCATTTCATCCCTATGTACATACAATAATTGCAGTTCCAATTCCTCTTTTAAACATATTGCGCGAATTGGCCCAGTACTCTCAGATCGAGCTAGAAATTTACCCCCTCTACTTTTACAATTTATCGAAAAAAAAGTAATTTATTATAAATAATATGGGAAATTTTATTTATATAATTAAAGAAAACACATTAAAATAGAAATAATTTCAAAATTTTGACAAATTATACTTGAAAAATTGCTTTTTTTCGTTAAAATAGTAGATGTAGAGGAGGTAAATTTCTAGCTCGATCTGAGAGCACTGAATTGGACCCTTATTCGCTGCGAGAAGAAATGCACTAGAAGTTAATTTTTACCAACTTTGTTCAAGTTTTTATATACTTTGAATCCTTTTTCAGTCATTTTGAGCACTAAATTGAATTTTTTACCTTAAGACCTTCTTATTGATAGTTCGCGTAATGAAGCAACGTATTTTAATATTCTTTAATTTTTGGTTCAAACTAATTAAAAAGCAATAGAATCATAAAATTACGTTTGAAATTGATTTTTGAATAAGTGTTCCAGTACATTAATTTCTTCTGTCTTCTAATAAAATAATTTCTCGAAGTTGATACTTTTACTGCATAGGGGTCATTTCACGATGTATATATATTCCCTAAAGAATAGACTTGTCTAAAATTTAATTTGGTACAAATTTACATCATAGTCTACAGCAGTTCTGATTGAAAATTTTAGTGATGGGCGAAATACTTTTCTAGACTACATAATCGAATATATCTAGAAAAGTATTTCGCCTATATATAATATATTTAGATATATTCGATTATATAGTCTCTAGAAAAGTATTTCGCCCAACACTCTGAAATTTTTATCAGAACTGCTGTAGACTATGCCTATTCGGAGAAAATGCCATTTGTTTAAAACAATTGCAAATTTTTCATACAAATAAACAAATTATTTTATTGCATTAAAAGGTACATGAAAGGAACAAGCAATCATCAACTTTTTCAATGAATACCGTTTTTTTCTACATAATAGTTTAGAAACAATAAATATTTGAATTAATAGTATTTTTTCCGATTTCGTAACTTAAAATATTTTTGACATATCTCAACAATTTTACATATCATATCAAATTAAAATAATATGTGTCAGTTTATTTTGTTTGTAGAATAGAAAAAAAATATTTTAGATGAATCTATTCTTTAGAGAATATATATATATATCTCGTGAAATGACCGAAGAAAATTGAAGTAAAACTAAAACATAATAATTCAAACTAAAAATATAAGCTCTTTAATTTTTAAGTTTTTTCTAAACTTATATCTTTTTTGATATATTACAGTACCAATTGATATGAAATACAGTTGAAAAAATATCATTGAAAGTCCCAGGAATTATTATAAAAAAGTAGTGGCCTATAAAACCAGTATTTAAATTTTAAAAGCATTTGTGAATCGTAGTATGTAATGGTTGCCATTAAAAAAAATGTATTAAGTATATTATGAATTCTCATCTGAGAAGGTATTAGATTTGTGTAAAATTTGATCCCCCAGTTTTTGTCAAATGTGCACGTTTTAGGGCCCCCGAACCCGAAAAACATGTTTTTATGAATATGTCTGTCAGTCTGTCTGTCTGTAGATTTTTAGTTTGTGAGCACGATAACTTTCGAACGAATTTACCGATTGGATTGTCTTTTGGTATACTCTTTTAGTGTCCTAAAATGAAGGTCAATTTCGTTGGTCGGATATTTTGAATAAAAATTCAAAAAGCTGGAGCATTTTGAAAAATGTTGAAACAACTTTTTTTTTTTAATTTAAAAATTCTAATGACGAATGGTCGTAGTACTCAAAAAGATGAACAATTTTTCTTAATGACTTTTTTGGATAAAAAAATCTGCCCTAATTTCTATATTAGGGTTTATATAACCTAATATCCGTTTTCCCTACTTTACATTTCTCCTAACTTCAAATTCACCAATTAATCATTTAATCTAAGTTTTTTTGACCAAATTAATATTCGGCCTAACTTCTTTTGGCGCGAATAATCATTTTTCCTAATTTCCATTATATAGAATTTTCAAACGCGAGAATTTCCATGTAGCAGAATTATCATTTATCCGAAATTTTATTTCAATATGCGTTTTCGATCTTAGTATGTTTATACACTTAGTCGGTAAGTAGGTGCTTAGATGGATGGATGGATGGATGAATAGTTTGGGCGAGGCGCCCCACCCCCGTGGGGCCCTGCTGGCTCTCAGGCTAAAAGCCAATTGTGCCTAGTCCCTTTATCCCTGACGCTTACCAGTCCCCCATTCTAGTCCTCCTAAAGAAGGCTAGAATGTCGCTAGTCTGCGTAGTGCCCTGATCTCCTCTGTTTCCAGCAAAGCTTCCACGAGGGTCTAGTGCCGGGCATCGACCTAGGACAAGAGTGAAGGGACGTTTCATCATCCCTTCCACATTTTCTGCAAAGCTGCTTAGATACAACCCTGTTTTCCATTACACTCGAGTCTCACAAATGTTAAGAAATTCTTGATTCTCTATAGTCACATCATTTGCTCATGCGTCACATCAATTGCACATGCAACCAATCAGATGTTGAATGCAAACCGTGCGCAGTAGTTATCAAGTGAAATTTGAGAAAAACCCGAGAGGAACGAACTTGACATTTGGAAGAAACTTGACTTGACTTTTCGGAGAACTTGAGATTTGAAAGACTCGAGTGTAGAATATTATGGAAATCAGGGTTGGCTTGTTACAATATAGAGGAAGGCATCGTTGAACATTACTGTACCACTGAAATGCCCGGGTTATTCAAATCCCGTTGATAATATTTAAAAATTTTGCAGTGCTGGAAGCAAATATGCAATATGTAATTAATTATTATTCAAATGAATTATTCGATACTATTATTATTATCAATATTTTTATATATTATATATATTATTATTATTCTGCCCCAAAAATTACTTTTACTCTTGGTGTGACTTTTAACACGAGATTAGGCATGCGCGTGTTTCGTCTATAGAAAGTGAGCCGGTTTACACGGTCGAGTGTAAGTATAGTTACGCGCGCATAGAACTGTTGGGAGGAGCGAATCTTACGCCTCGAAGAGAGAAAAAAAAGGTTGTCATTGAAGCAAAAAAGAAAAACATAACCCAAGACGTTCAATTTAAAAAAAACAATTGAATTTTATAAGTTCTACGTGCGCGTAACTATATTTACACGCGCCTAAACTCGAAGGTGTAAACCGGCTCAGTAAAATGACAATTTAAATTCGCGTGACATATGAATTGACCAATAAGATTAGCGCACGACGTATATTTGATCAACTAAACACGAGCTTTAATTGTGCATCAGTTTATAGTTAGTTGGGGCGATGGGCCAATTTTCGCTACCGTCCTATGTTTAAAAGAATTTATTTATATGGAATAATAAACAAATGATTTGTACTTTTTGAGTTCTCATCGCTAACTTCTTCAAAATTTAATGCACTTTAATTAAAGAAATTAAAGATTGGATGAAAGTTGATGATTGTTCAGTTACTCGAAATTCAAGAAAATGCATGGGAAAAAACGTAAAAATATAATTTTCTTCTAATAAAGACTATTTTATCGGATTTTTTTTTAACATACATTAATCAAGAAAGTTTTATCTATTTTTTAAAATAAGACTTACTCCCGAAAAAGGTGCAGTGCTCGAGTTTTTGACAAAAATTCGCTTTGATTTTCGGCGGTAATTTCAAATCGAAATTCTGTTAACCCCATTTAAATATTGATATTAATATTTATTGTCATTGTTAAATAAAAATATTACGTTAATATTGTAGTATTATTATTAATTATTAATAAATTATAATTTTCAAAAATTAAGAAAAAGTTGTTTTTAAACTACATAATAATAATACCAGAATTGAATATAAAATTATATATTCTCTATGGAATGATATAATTTTAATAATATTACAATATTAACGTAATATTTTTATTTAAAAATGACAATAAATATTAATATCAATATTTAAATGGGGATAACAGAATTTCGATTTGAAATTACCGCCGAAAATCAAAGCGAATTTTCGTCAAAAACTCGAGCACTGCACCTTTTTCGGGAGTAAGTCTTGTTTTAAAAAATAGATCAAACTTTCTTGATTAATGTATGGTAAAAAAAAATCCGATAAAATAGTCTTTATTAGAAGAAAATTATATTTTTACGCTTTTTCCCATGCATTTTCTTGAATTTCGGGCAACTGAACAATCAACGCTATGGTGATCACTACTCAACATTCAGGACATTTTCAACTCAGAGTGCCAGGGGGCTGGTGTGTGTGTTTGGGATATTATCGAGGAATATATCTCGTGACTTTAGGAACACACGAAACCTTGAAGTACACACTGGATTCTCATGCATCCCACTACACTATTATTCCAACTTTGAGTATCTAAAGGTGGAAAAAGCTTATTCAGTTTGAGTTTAGTTGTTTTATTTTATTTTATTTTTTTTGTTGATATATTTAATTTTAATTTTGAACTATATAAACTCTACTACTTTAAAAATTACACAGGGACACAAAAAAAAGTGGTCTATACTTTTCATCTGACTATGCTATCCTTAAGGCCTGATTACACGCTTTTAAGAAAATGTCCTTTTTCTCACTCTACCATGTGACTATCCAATAAGTTTGTCTTATTCCACATTTTCCACACATTTTACTCGGAAAATATGCGAGAATGAGACAAACTTATGGAATAGTCACATGGTAGAGTGAGAAGAAGGACATTTTCCTAAAAGCGTGTAATCAGGCCTTTACAGATTTGGACTTGCTGAATCCGAATCCGGCCTCAGAATTTTCCATATACCCTACAATTTTCCCCTAGCCTAGGGTGTGAATTTTAGAATTTTCAGGTTCCGTTGCAGTTATAATTATCTTCGTAAAATTTAATGGAACAACGTCGTTCCTACAAATTTCGGATCGCTTTTAGTTTAGTTTTTTGCAGTACCTCGGGTTTTCCCTAGCCTAGGGAATTTTTTTATATTAGATTCCACCGGCCCACAAAAAAAAGTAGTCTGAACTTTACATGTGACCAAGCTACCCTTATGGACTTTGAGCTGCTGATCCGAATCCGGCCTTAGAATTTTCCCTAGACCCTACTATTTTCCCCTAGCATAAGGTAAATGTGTGAAATTTGGGATGTACACATGATGGCACATTTTTGTTGGAGGTTAAAAAGAAATGTTATAAGTACAAGAAAAAGACGCAAAAGGAATCCACTACGAAGGACGTTTGAAAATAAAAGAACAAGAAAACATACCTAAATCTAATAAACAAATTCCCTAGGCTAGGGAAATTCCGAGGTACTGCAGAAAACTTCTTGTTAGATATAAAATCTGTAGTTAAAAATACGGAAAGACATCAGCTTTTCTGTGCCCAAACAAAAGCTCCGTTAAGCCTCAAGTTTTCCACATATATGCACTTTTTCCCTTAAAGTACGGAAATTCTCAGGTACTTTACCCTAGGCTGAGGGAAAATAATTGGGTCTAGGGAAAATTCTAGGGCCGGATTCAGATTCAGCAGCTCAAAATCCATAAAGGTAACTTTGTCACATGTAAAGTTCAGACTACTTTTTTTTGTGGGCCTGTGGAATCTAATATAAAAAAATTCCCTAGGCTAGAGAAACCTCAATGTACTGCAAAAAACTTCTTGTCAGGTATAAAAAGTACGGAAAGACATCAGCTTTTCCGTGCACAAATAAAAGCTCCGTTATGCCTCAAGTTTTGCACATTTATGCACTTTTTCCCCTAGGCTAGGGGAATTCTGAGGTAATTAACAAAAATTCTAAATTCAAATTTGAACTAAAAGCGATCCGAAATTTGAAGGAATGACGTTGTTCCATTAACTTTTACGAGGATAATTATAACTGCAACGAAACCTGAAAATTCTAAAATTCACACTTTTACCCTAGGCTAGGGGAAAATTGTAGGGTATAGGGAAAATTCTGAGGCCGGATTCGGATGTAGCAAGTCGAAATCTGTAAGGGTAGCATAGTCTGGTGAAAAGTACAGACCACTTTTTTTTTGTGTCCCTGTGTTATAATATACTTTCGATAAGTTTGAAGAAATAATCAAGTTAGAATATCAAATAGTTTAGTTTTTACAAAGGTTTTTTTACTGACAAGTAAACCTAGGGAACTGTTACACGCCGATTTTAATGAAACTTGGCTGATTTGTAGAACTAGAAAAAGTAATCAACACCTATTTTTTTATATCGGCCCATAAACAATTCTAAGTGTAGAAACTACCCTTCATATATAAAGGGTGGTCTTCACCTTTGAATGGCAACAAGTCGGATGAACCAAAGGTGAGATGCCGAGGGGTTGACATCTCTTGAAATCAGGTGTACACTTGCACTGAAATCTTCTGAATTCTCCTGAAATATCTGAAGTCACGTGAATTCACTTGAATTTTCTTGAAATCTCCTGAAGTCAGTGAAATCTTCTGAAGTCACTTGAATTCACGTGAATTCACTAGAATCCACTTTAATTCACCATCAAATTGATGGTGAATTTTTTGTGAAGTCACTTTAAGTCATGTGAATTCACTTGAAGTCACGTGAATTCATATGAATTTTCTTGAAATCTCCTGAAGTCAGTGAAATCTTCTGAAGTCATTGAAATATCCTGAAATATCTTGACGTCAGAAGTAGGTGCACACCCGCTTGGCCGAGTTGTCAACCCCACGTGAGATGCTGTTATTAGGGGTTTTAGATATCGCTGAATTCAAATCTGAATTCAAAATTACGAAATTCAAGATGGCGGATCCAATATGGCGCCTGCTTTTCGCACGTGAGGGGTAGTCTCCGTTTTTCTACTATAATAAGTCGGGTGATTGAGGAATTAAAATCATATATAAGAATAGAAAAAGATAGACTTTCCTGTGAGTGGAAAAGTGACTCCCTATAATAGAAAGAGAAAGGAAATGAAGGGAACCCTACCTGTCTCTCTCTAATCGCACATGTGCATTGTTAATTGCCGTATATAGGTTAGCTTTCGTTGGATCATGATAGGTTACTGGCGTTACTGCGGTTAGCTTGTTTTGGTTTGTTTCAACAATATGATTGATTATTAATTGAGTTTTTTATTTTATACTTATATGGTGATAGTTTATGCATTGTGCAAAAAACAGCAGGCTCCATTTAACAGAGCTCGAGTTTCCATTGGTAAGTTGTGCTAGACAGATAATTATATATACATATATATATGAGGAATATTGTTTGTCTCAAGAATTACTTAAACAAACTTTTCTATACTGAGAGTGGAATCCTATGCAGGCGCAAAATGCAAAGCGCAAAACAAACAACCAATGACAGAAAATCTTAGAGAAGACAGAAATCTAAAAGCGTTCTGCAATAGGCTGTTCATTTTACGCTTTGCGTTTTTGTCTGCATGGGACGGTATCCTCACACTTGTTTCAAAACGCACGACTTCGCATGCGTCACTAGAGAGAAACAGTTAGGGTTGCTTTCATCTCCTTTCTCTTTCTATTAGGGAAACACTTTCAGAGCATACTATTTCACCTCTATTCTTATAACTCTATGGTTAAAATATTGAATATTGGATCTGCCATCTTGAAATTCGTAATTTTTAATTCAGCGATATCAAAAACCCCTTAGGGTCGCGTCCCATAGATCCGGAATGCGTTGCGTTTTGACGTAAAAGCATGAGAGTGAGAGAGACGCACCATCATTACTAACTCTCTCACTCTCATGGTTTTGCGCAAAAACGCACTGCATTCGAGATCCATGGGATGCCACTCTTAGAAGCATCTCACCTTTTGAATTACCCTACTTGTTGCCATTGAAAGGTGAAGACCACCCTTTATAATGAGCCAGTTTACACCGTCGAGTTTAGGCGCGTGTAAGTATATATTTTTAGATTTAACCTCTTGGGTTATGTTTTTCTTTTTCGCTTGAATGACAAACCTTTTTTTTTCTCTCTTCAAGGCGCAAGATTCGCTCCTCCCAACAGTTCTACGCGCGCGTAACTATACTTACACTCGACGGTGTAAACTGGCTCAATATACGGGTAGTTTTTACCCTTAGTACTGTTTATGGGCCGATATTAAAAAGTAAGTGTTGATTATTTTTCCTAGTTCTACAAATCTGCCAACTTACATCAAAATCGGCATGAGACAGTTTCCCAGGTTTAAGGACCCGATACTCGAACTGTACCCGATAGTCGAACACTGTCAGAGTTATTTAATTTTAAAAAATGATATACATTTTTATCGTTTTCACAAAAAATGTTATAAAATACTTTAATATTTTAATTGATTATTTAAAGTGTAAAAAAAAGAAAAAGTGGTACCATCGTTTAGAAAAAATTTAAGTTCGTGGCAATTAGAGGAATCACTTGTATTTACCTCGTTCCTTGTGTCTATAGCTAAGAAAGACAGGTTATTGTATTTCGATTTTCATCATCAATCACGTCTTTTTTTTAATTTAAAATGGTTTAAATGGAAGTGCAATTGTAATATGGTTAAGAAAAAAAAGGTGAGTAAATGTTTTTATAGTTTTATATATATATATATATATATATAT
>UCOH01011475.1:0-10318 GCA_900474275.1 Synergus japonicus | reverse complement strand
ATTATGTCCCATTTCAAACATTCTATTACACACCGAGAAAAATGGATACTCAAATGTAGATATTCAAATGCAAGATACTGTGGTACAATATCTAGATATTACCACATAGTATCTATTAAAAATAGAAGATACACTGTAAAAAATTTCGATGAAAATTACATTTGGTTTTTGTAATTTTTTACTATGATTTTTGCAGGAAAGTTGCAAATTTTTTGGAAGTTCACAGTCATTTCTAAGGTTATTATCCCGTAATTTTGTGAATTTCACAATAAAACTGTAATTTTTCCACGAAAATCATAGGAAATAAAAATACCAGCGATAACTGACGGAAATTTGCACTGAAATGGAAAAGGATTTAGAAGTGTAATATTATAAGAACAATGTAAAAATCCAGGTGCCGTCGCTGGAATTTTACATGCAGAAATAAAGTAAAATTCTATTCCTAGAACGGAATTTTACACAATTTTGGTAAATTTCCATCAATTATTACAGGTATTTTTATTTCCTATGATTTATGTGGGAATTTTCATCGAAACTTTTTACAGTGTACTGTCGTTTAGTTTCAGTAGATATTCAAATTTGTATATTCAACCGCAATATCTGTAGATACTCATTTTATTACGCGCATGCGCTTATGTATAATTCTTAAATTCTCGAGAACTTAAGTCCAGGTTATATGACCGAGAATATAACAGAATTTAAAAGAATTTAATAATTTATGATTTTTAGAAAAATTGTTATTGTTTACATTATTTACATGGTTACATTTTAGTCATTTATTAGCTAAGACATATTTGGGAATGTAAAATATGTAAAATAACAGCTTACTAGTTAATTAAAACCGCAAAATTCATCTTATAATAAACGTGTAAAGCTCATTATGAAGTAATAGAAGTACAAAAAACAGTTTATTACACTTTATCGGTTAATTAATCAATAATTATCTCCCTTGTCAAAAAAATCTCTAAAATCATAAGTTTTCATAAATTCTTAGAGAATTTAAGTCTCGGTTATATTCTCGGTTATATTCTCATTCTCGTTACCGTTCTCGAAGTAATATAACCGACTAAGTGTTATTTTATTGAAATTGTGTAAGTATATATAATTTCTTATATTTTAATAACTAACAATAACTAACTATAAAATTAAAAAACTCTAAATTTCTTGCCAAAATTTAAAGAAAGCACGGTATGTAAAACCAAGCATAACCGAAATTATGCATGATTCGTATATAATAGCCAAAATTTTTTCCCTTTTTTCAATTTTACATTTTCACATCTTTTGTGCAGAAAAATAAAGCAGCCTACCGCTTTTTGGGACACGTTATCATCTCCTCGAGTTTTGGAATCTTCATCGTACAAAGATTCCAAGGTAAGATAAAATTCGAAAAATTGTCAATATTTTCGCTGATTCGACGAAATAGTTACATTATATTGTATATATATATATATATTTCCAATCAAATATTATGTAATTTTTAACTTGTGAACATCTTAAACTCAATTATAATAATAAAATTTCTTAATTTATTAAAATTTGTTAATTTATTACTTTTCCTGAAAAATTAAAAAAAAAATTTGAATATCACTGATACTCAGGTATAGTATTTCAGATACTGTACTGTAAAACCATGGGATATTCGTATTTAGTATCTAAGATACTCACGAATAATATCTTGGATACTCATTTTGAGTATCTCTCTTTGATAATATGCAGATAATAAATTTGAGTATCTAGATAGCTGTCCCATAGTTAAGTCGCAAAGATACTCAGTCATAATATCCAGATACTACCGTTGAGTATACCATTTTTCTCCGTGCATTCCTTTCCCTAGATCCGCTTTATATTGGTTCTTAAATAACGTGGGATTCGTTTTCGTAAAATTTGCTGGAACCTTCCATTCGTAACTTAAACTAAACCTAGCTTAACGTGACTTTTGGTGGATATTTAAGTCGGTAGTTACCAACGATAATCCTTTTACAACCGCTATTAAGGAATTGCGAGAAGTAGCTCTTTCAGTAAAGTTTCAAAATTAAGTTCACACTAGAGTCCAAACCAATGATGCGAACAGTCCAGATAAAGTTACATCATTTGATATAAAGTATTTTAGTTATTGACTTGTAGAATTATTATATGGATTCTAATCTCTTGTAATCCATGAAATCTTCTAAAATATTCTTTAAGGGAGTCTTCTAGTGTTTTGGGTAAAAAAAATCGATTTTTTACATTAAAGACATCCTTAACATGTGTAGAAGATGTGTGTAAAAGGATTTTTCGAAATTCGGAGCCGTTCAAAAGTTATAAAGGAAAAATGGAGTTTTTTTAGAAACTGCTGCCATAGAATCTCAAAAACTAATTAATCGATTCAGCTCAAATTTATACAGTATCTTTAGTACATGCATAGTTACCAGATGAAGCAAAATAATTAAAATTGCTTCGTAACTTTTTTTTTTTAAAGCGGAAAAAACATTATTTTTACAATTTTGACTTGATTTTGGTTCCATCTTTTTTTTATGGGGTCCTGTTGGGCGCTGTATCTCTTTTTATATGGAAACTATTTTATTTCAATAGCCATGTAAGACTTACCCGATCCCTACCTTACCGACATTTTTTTGTCTGCAACGTTACGTCCACATTTATTGAGATATCAAATTGAAAATTTCTGAAATTGAAGCTAAAGCACTAAGGTACGTTTATGTGGTCTTAAATATTGACATTTGAAAGAAAAAAATTTTTTGAATAATTATTTTTTTATTTTTCAAAAATTTAAGACCAGATAAACATACCTTAGCATATTTTCTTTAATTTTAGAAATTTTCAATTTGATACCTCAATAAATGTAGACGTAACGTTGCAGACAAAAAAAATGTCGGTAAGGTAGGGATCGGGTAAGTAATACATGGCCTTAAGTGCATGTGATACTTTACCATAAGAGCAAATTAGTTATACGAATTATACATTCATAACAATAAATATTTTTAGTTTATTATTAATGTATATTTGGTATAACTATAATTTGCTTTTATGGTAAAGTATCATATGCCCTTAAAAAAAACCTTTACACGAATTAATAGAGCCTTTGACCTTTAATTTTACATCATTCGAATAAATTGACTACCTAAAAAAATATAAGGACTCTTGCTCTGGAAATAAATGATAGTGTCATCCCGCAAGACACAAAGTGAAATTCTCAGCTAGTTCGAGTCTAAGAACGCTTTATATCTATACTCCAGAGATCACATATCCGGTGTAGTATTTTCTTCACTTAAGAGTTTGTTTTTCTCCAAAAAGTCGTTTTATATATGTCGAATTTGAAAGCTTCTGCAATTCTTTATGCTTTGCTGCTCATTCACTGGTATATATACTTAAGACAAATAAGATATGAAAGTTTATTGCACCGATTTTACGAATTGGCGACATTATATTAGTCTAAGTACAATCTAGCAAGTATATTGAAGTTCCTATAATATCTTGAAGGATCTCATCTCGAGTAAATTATTCCTGACATCGCGGTGACAAAATTTTAGTAGGGAACTGTGGGGCGTATATTCGGACCTCCCAAAGTGTCGGAACGTGGTGTCACGTGCATCATGTACGAAATTAGATGGAGCACCGTAAGGAAACTTTGCTCGGATTCCAGCCCTTACTCTGTACTAGTCTTAGTCAGCTGCTTGATAAGGCACCGTGCCAGTTGTTGCCTGAATACGAAGTAACGCGAAACAACAATGAAGCCGGGGCAATGTGACTCTGGATTTCTCTGAAAGTGCATCCTGAAAGAAATACAGGTTACGTGACGGAAGAAAAATAACCGTCGAAAAGATAGAGGAATGAAATGAATAGTGGCGAATAGAGAAAAGAAACATTGTAGACACAAGAAAACAGAAAGCTGGTAGGAATAAATAAATTCCAGGAAATCCTGTTAAAGCTCCATGAAATCTTTTTAAATTCCTCAATTAATTAGTAAACTACTAAATAGAGGCGCATGAATATGCCCCAAATTCTATTCTCCCTAAAATATATTTTACCGAAAATCAGTTGATCGAATAGCAATTTGATATAATTTTTATTCTTCCGAATTATTATTCAGCATAATTTTTATTTCTCCGAATAATCATTTGTCCTAATTTTTATTTTTCCGAATAACCATTTGTCCGAAATCTCAAGTAACAGAAATTTCATTCTTCCGAGAATGGCGTCCGGCGATTTGATTGGCTGATTTGAATTTCGCGGTATTATTCAGCCAATCAAATCGCCGGACGCCATTTTCGGAAGAATGAAATTTCGGTTAGATGGGAATTATGACAGATGGTGTTTCGGTAAAATGGATTTTAGGTTAGATGCTCATTCGGAAAAATAAAAATTATGCTAAACAGTAATTCGGTATTATAAAAATTATAACAAATGACAGTTCGGGAGAATGAAAATTAAGGTAATAGACCCGATATTCGAACAGTACCCGATAGTCGAACACTGTCAAAGTTATTTAATTTTAAAAAATGATATACATTTTTATCGTTTTCACAAAAAATTTTATAAAATACTCTAATATTATAAGTTATTATTTAAAATGTAAAAAAAAAGAAAAAGTGGTACCATCGTTTAGAAAAACATAAAATGTGAAAAACAAAATTGTATTTTGATTTTCATCATCAATCAAATCTTATTTTAAATTTCAAATGATTTAAATGGAAGTGAAATTATAATATAGTTAAGAAAAAAGAGGTGAGTAAATTTTTGTATTGTTTTTTTATATATTTTTATATAATTTGGATTGCACTGTTCGACTACTAGGTCCTTGCCTGTTTGACAACTGCTCCCAGGGGCAATATCTATATCTATATTTTCTTGTTTAAATAGTTTAAAGAATGTTTATATTTACAATGAAAAATAGCTTCATACGTTTTTTCCGAATTTAAATACTTTAAAAATGCTTTTAAATGGGCAAGAGTTGACACTAAGCCGTTAAGTGTTCGAGTATCGAATGGTTATTCGAAAAAATAAAAATTAGTACAAATGATTATTCGGAGAAATAAAAATTATGCTAAATAATAATTCGGAATTGTAAAAACTATGTCAAATTATAATTCGATAAAATAAAAATTATGTCAAACGATAATTCGGAAGTATAAAAATTATAGCAAATTGCTATTCGATCAACTGATTTTCGGTAAAATAAATTTTAGGGAAAATAGAATTTGGGTCATATTCATGTACCTCTACTAAATACACGGATTAGCAAGCTGTTTGTATTTAGTAGAAAGTGGAGAAATTACCGTACAGTTTTTTCTCTATTAAGAAAATTTCAGTTAAAAAGCTCTCAAGCGACAAAAACAGTCTTTTCACGGGCCGTCGGAGTTCGTCGCACGTTAGCTGAACGTCGCGATGCTTCCCTGGACAAAAGAGAAATAAATTTCTTCAGAGTTCAGCCAACCCAGTCGGGATAGTAAAGATAGGGTGGAAAAAAAAGGTGGAAGAGGACAAAAAGGGGTGGTGATTCTTCTCTTTTAAGGGACATTAGCCGGTGCCATAGCCGAAGGGCAGTTGGTAACAGTGCGAACGTCGGTCCCAGGAGGATGGAACATTGTTCAATGTTGGTAGTAGTCCTTCCACGGACTACTCTCTAAGAATCAAGGACAGACACAGCGAAAACGAAGCCCTCGAACTCCCAAGAATTACTCGACAAAGGTTCAAACGGGGACAGATAAAGAGAATTACGATAATTGTCGTGCAAAGACATAGGGATTCGCATTAGGGGAAAAGAGAGCGAAAACTAAAGCAAGAAAAAAAAGGGGAAAAAAAATAGTTGGACGAGTAATAAAAATTTAAAATAACTCTTTTCATTTAACTATTACAAAACGTATAATATACAAATTTCTATTACGTACAATTCTTAAGAATATCTTTAAAAATTATAATACAAACATGATTATTGTTGTTCCTAATTAATTCATTTGGAAATTATGGTACTGCAGAAAAGATACATTTTTATCTTTTTGTAGTAAGCTTTCTCTCCTGAGTTTAGTCTAAATTCCTTTTAACGTATTTTTTCTTTCTTAAACCTTTCTTAAATTTACTTTTTCCCTTCAAGACATTCGGCAGGTTTCCACGACCCCTGCCTCTTATCTTCTCTCGCTTTTCTTTGCTGCAGACTCAAATCCAAGAAAAGAGGTAGGGGAACGAAAAAGGGACATTTCCAGGGTTTTATCGTTTCAAAGATGCCGGAAGCGTTAATTATCGCAATACTCCAGGGAAAAAAAGAAAAGGAAAATTCTCTGTAAATGTCCTTTTGTGAATTATCAACCTTAAACCACCAAAGAGGCGTATTTTATCATCATAAAGACACTCATAACTATTTTTGTAATATATGTATTATATAATTGTAATATTTTGTTTCACTTGAATATAAAACACAAGATATTTTTGATATTTTATTGATTAAAGTTTCAAGGATGAATATGAAACTTTCTGAAATGAAGACATAAAAGTTAGTACTACAGCTTTATCTGAGGATCAGAAATAGGTTTTCATTGGGTGGAATGCACTCGAGTTCGAGCGCACGTACTTTTTCTGAAGTGAGTATACGAGCAATTTGAAACGTGAGAGAAAATTTATATTCGAAATTAATGAATAAAACTGCTATAATCTTAAATATTCGCTTATTTATCTTTTACACTGTACAAAAAAAACTTCAATTACTTTAGTTGAAGTTTTATACAATTACGGTAGCTGAAAGAATTTTAAATAAAATACAGTTGATTTTTCAACCAAATAGTTGAATTTTCAACATATTTCTAACAGTATACAGATTTTCCGAATGTAGAAAACAACTTTATATAACGTTTTGTCATGGTTTGCAAAATATTTATAATATATATATATTTTTCAAATCAGGACGTGAATTCTTGAAATTTTTACAAATTCTATGTAAATAATTACTATAGGAAGTAATATTATACATAGTACGTGGTATCAATATATAGATCCGTCTCTACAAATCAAAGGCAATGAGAATCGTGGGAGGAAACCTTACACTTGTATCAGGGTTACTAATCCCTATATACAATTCGTACCAACTTTAATCCACCCCCTTTACTCTCTGGATTTAAATCAGTGAAAATTTCACTGATTTAATTAGTGATTAAGTATTTTACTGATGAATCAGTGATTTGAGACTTTTCACTGATCAATTCAGTAATTAGTCACTGATTATCAGTAAGTTCTTACTAATTTAATTAGTGAACCGATATAACCTTTACAAATTTCAATAAAGGTTGCAGCCAACTATCGGTCCACATTATTCCTTTGTACTGATTCAATCAGTGACTTTCCTTCACTGAATGAATCAGTAACTTTTCACTGATTATCACTGATCGGATTCTAGCTATTTGAATCAGTGAGATTTCACTGTTAATCAGTGACTTTTCACTGATTCAGATTTTGAGAGTAGTGGGTTCGTCGAAGCTTTCGATAGCGCCAGAGTAAAAATTTTCGCTGTTTCAACCAGTGACCGATATTTTCCCTGGCAAATCAGCGAGAAAAATTTGTAATGTATTTTTTGAGGCATGAGCATTATCTATAGACAGAAAAACATAATATTTTACATTATTAATACATTGTTTTAAAAATTTTTTAAAGAAAATTTATAAATTTTTGTACTCTGCATTAATGTTCATTTTTCAAAATATACTCTCTAAATCTGAATTAAAAGTGAGCCACTAATTTACCTTAGTGAAATTTTTCACTAATTATTAGTAGTATTTCACTATTTCAATTCGTAGTTTTCAAGTTTTCACTAAAGTTTTAGTTAACAATAACTAACAATTAGTAGAATTTTTCACTAAAGTAAATTAGTGACTCACTTTTCACTAATTCAGATTTAGAGAGTAAAGAGTTGAAATCCATTCTTAACCGAAAAATATTTTCAAATTTTTCCAGGGAAATATTAACTGTTAATTAGCAAAATATTCACTGCTAATCAGCGTAATCAATTTTCCGCTGATGCAAGCAGCGAATATTCGCTGATTCGCAGCTGTATACTCTAGGCTGGTTGAATCAGCGAATATGCGCTGCTAATCAGCAAAACCTCGCTGATTCAAGTGGCTAGAATCCGGTCAGTGATAATCAGTGAAAAGTTACTGATTCATTCAGTGAACAAAAGTCACTGATTGAATCAGTACAAAGGAATAATGTGGACCGATAGTTGGCAAGTAGAAAAGTCGATATATAGTCAGACGTTAGTAGGATACTTCTAGTATGGTCAGACATAGTATTTGAATGAATAATTTAAGTAGAAAAATTTGGTTGATGTCAGACTTTATATAAGTGTGACTGTTTATTAGTAATTATGTCACTTTGGCATTTAGGCTAACTATCTTATTTTAAAGAATATTAATCATGTAATAAACTGTTTATAATGAAGTATTAATAAATTCAGTTTGGAACTGAAGGAATGAACTAGGGAAAAATCGACTACAAGAAAGAGGATGTTTAACTAGAAGAAGAGACCGTGAAATTGAAACTTGGATTCTCCGCCTGTAAAAGAACACTAAAAGAAGGCCGATACAGTAAGAGAAGGATAGTGACTCCTTCGATAAGATTGCTCGGTAAAGAGATTGCTCAGGCGTAAAAGAAAATTTGATTGAAAACTGAAACCTCATCCAACTCTCAATAATATACTGCGAATACCAGTCGTTGTCCATTTTTTTCCCCCTGAAACACTTCTTCTTAGTAAAAGCGTTAAAAGTGATTAAGAATTAATATTTTATTATAAAATTATGAAAATACAGGAATAAAATTTTCCTGAAAATGTGTTATGTTAAGGTATATTGGAAAATTTATCCTAGTATCATGTGATTTTGGAATTCGACAGTATCGATTTCAACAATGTATTATATTTCTCTGGAATTTCCGCGGCAGAATTAGACAAGGTCGAATTCAACCAGGCATTTTTCAGTGAAATTCAACAAATATTTTACATGTAGATGATCAAATTCTGTCTACATTCCCTCGAAACATTGTGCGAAGTAGCTGCATTGTTCCACATGTATTATTGAACCAGAGTTTCCGTTACAGAGAATTTTTATATTTTTTTAAAATAATTTTTAATTATTCAATTTTTTCGCTCCGAATTTTTCTGTGTGAAGAGAGAGCAATGAAGAGCTCGGATGTTTTAATTAATATTTTCGAGTCAAATGGAAAAATTGGGGTCTCGATTCTCGTTCCAGATTCCAATCTCAGAAGAAAAGTCTGAGTCAAAGTTTGGAAACCAGTTTCTGCAGTGAATTCTTTTTCTTGCAAATCAGAGCTCATTCCGTCCGCGCAATAACTCATCGGACTGTGCTATACATTTTCAACAGTCCTATGTTTTCCGGTTTCATTTTCAACGAGAAACCTTACTTAGGAGGGAGATATTTCACCAATCGCAATATTATTCCCATACAGCATTGCGTGTTATTATTTAACTCAAATATCAACTATAATTTTTGATATATTATAAAATTTTGAAAATAATATATTATAGTTTGGATTAAACTAAAGCATATTAAAATAATCGTACAAGGAATATTTGAACCAGAAATAAAAGAAACGAAGGAGACTCATTTGCGAGGAAATGTAAACAAAGAACAGAAATAGAAAAGACTTTTATTCTCTCCGTTATAGGGGTGGAGAGTCTTGAAAGCAGAAAAGCTACTGAAAATCTTTCGTCTTGAAAATCAGAATGTTTCTTCTAGGCAATAAGTCATCGATCCATTTACTTTTCTATGCTCCACACTTGTTTTATTCTCTCTAAATCTGAATTAGTGAAATTTTTACTAATTGAAATAGTAATTTAACATTTGACTAGTGAAATAGTGATATTTAAGCTTTTCACTAAAACACTAGTTAGGAATTAGTAATCTTTTCTTACTATCTATAATTAGTGAAAATTTTGACTAATTCGTTAGTGAATAAAGTGCTAATGAATTAGTCATATTTGCAATGTACAATATTCATTTCAATTCGTCCAAAGGAAAGTATTTTGCAATTGTATAATTGCTATAAATGTATATTTGTATTACATTGAATAAACAATGCAGTTTTAATAATACTTACAACGTTTGGTATTTGAATTAATAATGCAGAATTACTAGCATTTCAAATGTTCGCGCGCGAACAAGACCGCGAGCGCATTCGTACTATTCGTATGGTAGTTCGGGCGATTTAAAAATGGTGGATAGAAAACGTAAAATCTCGAGTGGTTTTAGGGTGTTTCAGGAAAAATATTTATATAGTGCTATATAGTGAGATATCAATATTTAAAATTAGATTAGCGTAACAA
>UCOH01011474.1:0-26243 GCA_900474275.1 Synergus japonicus | reverse complement strand
ATATATATATATATATATATATATATTTATGAAATAAATTATTGAAATTGTATGCAGCGTCTACAAATTGGATTTATACTTCGAATAATATGCTATATATAGATAACACATAATAAGTATATAATACATACAATATTCCGAGTTCGAAATCAATGTTAGTCTTTCTTCAATTATTATAAAATCGATATGGACTTGAGGTGGTGGAGTCCGGAGGTAAAACTTAATTCACATCAGGAGAATTTACTGCTTTGTGTGCAAACCATATATACGGAAACAACTCTCTACGAATAGGAAACTGTATATTACGAGATGAAATTGGTTCAGTCATCATAGGTAACTTATCGAGAATTCTTCTACGTAATACAGAAATAATCTCTCTACATTTGAATCAGTGCAAATTTCACTGATTTAATTAGTGATTAAGTATTTCACTGATGAATCAGTGATTTGAGACTTTTCACTGATCAATTCAGTAATTAGTCACTGATTATCAGTAAGTTTTTACTAATTTCATTAGTGAACCTATATAACCTTTACAAATTCCAATAAAGTATACTTATTATTTCAGTAATTTCAGTAATTATGGAAATTTTGAATTCATAAAAGGTGTACAAGTGCTGCCAACTATCGTTCCACATTATTCTTTTGTACTGATTCAATCAGTGATTTTTGTTCACTGAATGGATCAGTAACTTTTCACTGATTATCAGTGATTATTCGGATTCTAGCTATTTGAGTCAGTGAGATTTCACTGTCAATCAGTGGCTTTTCACTGATTCAGATTTAGAGAGATGAGTTATAATATTACACAATCAGATTTTGTCTTCATTTCAGTTACCAAAAATTCCTTCTAATAAATCAATTTTAAATTTATAAAACAATGTTGCCTCTCTTTGTTACTATACTGTTGCAAATACATATATATGCAAAGATTCAAACATGAATATCATTTATCTTATATTTCTTACAACAAGAACGAATGCGCGCATTTACGTTCTCTTTCAATATTCTATAATTTATTATATTATATTTCTCTAATCTCTTAAAATTTATGATAAACTTCGTAAAAATCTCTAAGAATTGCAAGAAACCTTTGAAAAGCTGCGAAATCGCTTAAAATTCATGAAAATGTCTAAAAATTCCTAGAAACCTTTTGAAATTCCATGACAATTTTATATCCCTTAAAAATAGTACATAGAAATCTTATCAAATTCCATGAAATCCTTTACAATTCTCATAAACTCATTTAAATATCAGAAAAATCTCTCGAAATGTATTACAATTATTAGAAATCTCATAAAATTCCTTAAAATTTCAGGATAATATTTCAAATTCATTAAAACATCATAAAACTCTTACAAAGCTTTTAAAATTCCACAAAATTTCACAAAATATCTTAAAATCCCATAAAATTTTACAAAATCTTTTTTATTATCCTAAAAATCTCTTGAATTTCGTACAAATTACTTAAAAATTGTTAAAAATGCTCCTAAAAAGCTTCAAAATCATAAATCTCTTGAAATTCGTGTTAAAATTAGTGAACATCTCTAAAAATGCATAGAAACCTCTTGAAATTCCTTCACATTTAGAATTCCTTAAAATCATTAGAAATTTTATCATATTCCACGAAAGCATTTAAAATTTCACAAAATGTTTCAAAAATCAGAAAAATCTCTCGAAATACTTTTATGTAAATTATTAGAAATCTCATAAAACTCCATCAAACCAATAAAAATTCCACAACATCTTTTAGAAATCGAAAAATTTCTTGAAAACCCTTAAAATTTGACGAAAACCTTGGAAATCTTTTAAAAATCATAAAAAGCTTTTGAAATTCTTCAATAAAACTCCCTATAAAGTTTAAAATTCCTTATTTAAATCCCAGAAATACATATTTTAAAAGTCATAAAAGTACCTTGAAGTCCGATTGAAATCTGATCAAAGTCGTCAAAAATTCTAAAAAATCCCAAGAATTTCTTGAAATTCTTTAAAATTGTATGATAACATTTAAAATCCCATTATCTCCCATAAAATCTTTAAAAATTCCATAAAATTTCCTTAAAATTCCTAGATTTTCAATGTATTTCAAGTTTAAACTCGTGACAAAATGATTATTAACGAAAGCAAATTCAAAATTTCAAATTAAATTCACGTGTATAATTTACGATTCGGCAAGTATCGATTGTCGAAAATCACTATCGATACTTACACGACGAATCAGGAGTGCGGAATAGGCGTTACGATATTTCGACTTCGACTCAATCATCTTTTTAGAATAGATCGTTTCTAGATTAATTATATGTGCTATTGCGTCATCCTCGAGTTGTATCTATAAATATTGATTATAATTTTTATGGGGCATCAGTTTTACGAATCTTCATTGTTTGAAGAATAACAACTGATATAAATAAGCTTTCAACGGGCAGGTAACCTTTAAAAGGTTACCCATACCCCATAATCATACTTTTGTAATTCAAAATAATTGCTACACTATTACGTATTAACTATTTAAACATTTCAATTTTACTTATAATATTATTTGATTTTGTGCAAAAACTCTGGCAGTGATAAGAAATACCCTCGTCCTTCATTCTTCATAGACCCCGAGAACAATATCTCACTGTTAACGGGAATGGTCTCATTACTGACGGTTTATCCTCTTCTTAATTCCACGCTCGGATATGATAATCGACTGAATCGGAGATGAGCCGGGAAACCCAGTTTAAATAGACGGGAAACGGAAAGAAAGAAGAAGAGCAATACGAAGCGAGACAGTCCGAAAAGACAAAGAGGCTTTATTATAATACTTGGACCGTAGAAATTGAGAACAGAGAGGACCAAGTAGAGGAGCTTTCAGGATCGTAGATTGCAGGAAGAGAGGGCGAGAATCTCGAAAAGCCTGCGATTTATTATGATTCCACGTGAACTTTGTGGCGTCGAACCTTTTCTTCTGTTCCGTTTTTTTGCCTGATGTCACCACTACAAAGATTCCTCTATGAGGAAGCAAAAACAGTTTTTTTCATAATTATTTCACTGCAGTATTAAAGTCCAAGTTTTTTCCTTATTAGAAGGAAATCATAAAACTCTTAAAAAGTCGAGGAAAGAGTAATTTCAGAGGAGAAAGGGGGATAGTAGAAGTAGTCGTAGGAGTAGTAGTACTAATAGTAGTAGTAGTAGTAGTAGTAGTAGTAGTAGTAGTAGTAGTAGTAGTAGTAGTGGAAGGGGTTGGGTGGTGAAGAGGTGAAGGGAAGAATGGAAGCAGAACCGCGAGACTCCGAACTATAGTTTCATAGGAGGATGAGAGGCAAGACAAGGAAGGCCAAGAGTTATGCATTATGATTCGCTGTTCACCCCCGCCCATCTAATAATATCACTTGTTGCATGAGCCACCAACGCCACGCAAAACTATTGCCCAATCCTCGCGAGAAAGTACTGAAAGACGCAGTCGCCTCCATAACGTTATCATACTCTTCTTGTCGTCGTAATTTTTCTATTTACTAACCGGAACGTACGAAAAAGGGTTGGTTTTGCATTTTCTGCCTCAACGAACATTACATAAATCTTTGTTGTTTTTTTACTGGGCCAAGTCCATTTTTTTTTTTCTTTTTTTTTTAAATTATGTTCAGCTTATCTCTAACATTATTTGTGGATTATACCTATAATTACACGCTCCATAAATATAAAGTTTAATATAATTAATTTTTTTATTCTAACATATGAATCACTTTTTTTAAATGTAACATAAAAAGTAATCTCCATACTGAAAATTGCAATACATATTCCAACAACACTACTAATCTATAATTCTTCCAATAAAATTCGTTTTTTTTTTGCTGATACACTTTTTTTTTATGTTGTGAAAAGAAAGAAATCCAATTATCTCAAGGTATTTTTTAATGAATGAAAAAACTCTGTTTTCTCCTCTGCAAATTAATATAATGAAAACGATAAAATCTCGATATATAAAATGATATGATTTAAATCAGACACGACCTGATGATGGAGTAAATATGCCTTAATATAATATAATGAATGAAAATTCGGATTTTTTGTTCCCTTTCTTTCCAATTAGCTCTATGCTCATATATACGAATAAACGAATAAAGGGTGAGAAGCAAAGAGCTGGATTGTAGAGAGTACTTTAACGCTCAGGGTACTTTAACGAGATTTTCCCCTTTTCGCTCTCTTTATCGATTCTCACGGGGGTTTTATATACCTTTTGGTGCTCTCTACGCTGTTCGCTTTCGTTTCTCGCTTCTTTATATTTCAATTCTCTCAATCTTTCCACTGCTAATCTATTTTTCAACTCTTTTCCGTTCAAATCTTCTCTTCAAGTGTCATTTTTTCCTTCCAATATATATGTATGCAAAAGATTTATTGCTGCTGTTAACTTTTCATTTTCGCATTCAAAGCTCTGTTTTTTGTAAAATATATTGTTCAATGATATACACTTCTGTATTATTCTTTAATATTAAAAATTTAACATTATTTACTAAATTTATTGCGAATAAATAAGTATATTTTTATTCTCTAGAATATTATAGTGTTTTTCAGAAAAAAAGGTACTTGATTTCTCTGACCCTCTCCGTTAGTATTATTTTTCTCGGTTTCTTGACCATATCTCCCTCTTTTGATGGACGTCAATTTTTATTCACGGTAGAGATGAGTTTTTCTCCTCTATTTTTATCGCCATATATCAACAAAAAAATCGATCTCTGCTCACCGTTGCCTGCAAACCGTCATGTGTAAAGCATGAACTGGACCAGTTTTCGATTCGTTTTGATACTCGATATTTTTGCCACTTTTATATACGTTCGCTATGTTTATCAATATTTCGTTATGTCCAATTTTCTTTTCTTCATGTTAGAACAGTTTTTCATTTTAAATTTTGCCTCTAAATAATAATCAAATATTTTTTATGTTCGCCTGAAATTTCCTTAACTTTATAGACGAATCGTTATTTAAAGATCTTCCAAATTTGATAGACAGTCGATCATGAAAAGTCGGATGTGCACGTGAAAAGAATCTGAGATTGAATCGCGAAAGTCGTGCTAAGAATTTCGTGATTTAGCGATGGCTGCCTGCAATGTATTTCCGTTATACTTTTTTACTAGTATTATAGGGATTTCTTAAAATCGAATTCTCGGTTGCAGCAGCAAGACTTTTCCTGGTTTAATAAAAGCAGCTTAAAGCAGCAAAAAATCGCATCATATCCACTAGTGAAATTTACGTAATTCTTTCCCCTAAGAGGAAACTTTTCTCAAAGATTTCGAATCTTTTTTCAATCTTTTCTCCCTTCTCTAATAAAAATTCCGATTATTCGTTTCGCCTGAACGCTCGCAT
Source organism: Synergus japonicus (assembly GCA_900474275.1). Taxonomy (NCBI): domain Eukaryota; kingdom Metazoa; phylum Arthropoda; class Insecta; order Hymenoptera; family Cynipidae; genus Synergus; species Synergus japonicus. Next base: position 20,900 of record UCOH01011474.1, on the reverse strand, counting down.
TCGGGAATCGCTTTAGTCTTATAGTACATTCCTGGATCAAAGCTCGAAAGATAATACGAACGTAATTACAGAGAAAGACAAGTATACACTAAAAAAATGGTTTAGCTGTCCCAGTTAGATGTACCGCTAAATTTCGTAACACAGCTATATTGTTTTAAAGTTACGAAATTTAGCGATACATCTAGCTAAGACCCTGGGACAGCTAAACCATTTTTTCAGCTTTTATTTTACATCAAATAAGATCGTTTGAAGGAAATTTTTTTATTGTAACATATGAATTAATCGCACGGCCCTGGTTTTAGGGTTAGGTTCATGGGGTCACGTGATCCACTCAATCACGAGAAGGCCCCCTTAGAGTGACGTCCCATGTATGTGGAATGCGTTGCGTTTTTGCGCAAAACCATGAGAGTGAGAGAGATGGTTATATTAGTGTCTCTCTTACTCTCATGGTTTTAGGCAAAAACGCAACGCATTCTGGATCCATGGGACGCCACTCTCAAAGGGACCCCCCCCCCTTAGACCATCGCCGCCACAGGTCAAGTTAGGTTAAGAAAAGGGGTCACGTGACTCATCATGTGACCTCGATCACGAGAAGACCTCTTCTAAAGGTGCAGTCCCATGTCGGCAGAAAACGTCGGCGTAAAGCAGAAACTCATGAGAGTGAAAGAGACACATTGATCTGTCATCTCTGTCACTCTCATGAGTTTCTGCTTTACGCCGACGTTTTCTGCCGACATGGGACTGCACCTTAGAGACCCTCCTAGGCCGCCGCAGCCGCAGCCGCAAGTCAGGTTAGGTAAAGTTTAGGGTTAAGTTAGGTAAGAATCTATCTTCTAATGGGGTCACGTGACCACCTCAATCACGTCATATTAAATATGTAGATATATGTATTAAAATATAAAATATACTTTCAATGAAGTTGGCCAAAAATTAATACGTAATAATTAATTCTATGCTTTATTTAATTAATATTATTATTACTTAATTAAATAAATGATTGATTAAAACATAGAATTAAAAAAAAAAATACAGAATTCTATGGGGGGTCGAACGTTAGTCGAAATAGGGGGTAGGCGCGAGAAAAACGCAGGGGGACGGAACTCCCCTTTTGTTAACCATAATTTTATCAATTTTAAATACTGATGAAAAGATATTTCTTATTATGCAATTTCTGTGTGTATTATTTAATTCTTGAAGAAGAAGAAAAGAGAGGATTTGAGATTGTGGTGCTGGTTGACGGTAAAGCAACGTTGCACGAATAAGTGTCAGGCGCTGTCAGATAGTTACGCTTCTTTTTCTTTCGCATATTTCCTCCCACTCCCATTTTTGTTTGTATTTCGCGGTGATCGCAGACCGGAAACGGATGTCCGCGCCATGAAAAATGGCCGCCGTCGCGCTTCCGGTGGTGCGAGCTACATCCCCATTTATTCCCATTCCCTTCTACTCTTCTAACCCTTCACCATGATTTCCTTTGCAACCGATCTAAAGCACCATCCACCATATCCGGACCACCTATAGTATATACTGTACCTGCTGCTGTTGCTGTTGCTGCTGTAATGCTGTTTTGCTGCTACTGCTGGAGCCACTGGAACGCCCCTCCCTTTTGCGACCAATTCTAGCTCTCATATAACATGAGATATAATATATCCGACCAGAAATTGTCCCATTTAGTCTTTAGTATTGACGAGGCCCTAGTCGCTATTTCTATTTTAAGAAAAAATATTTTAATACAGCGTGTCCCACCACTTACACAACTACCGGTAATATGTGATAGAGCACAAAAAAAAGAAAAAATTTCTCTGGCAAATTTTGATCTGGGCCTTAATTTGGACACAGTAAAGCTTCAAAATTGGACATAAGGAACCAATCAGGAGCGAGATTTAGCAAACAATTGTGTCTCACCAACAGGCACCACTGATCTCTATAATAACTGGATAGCGCATGGAACAGAATTTTTGTGACTTATGTTCGATATTCGGTTCTTCGCGCTAAAAATTTAAATTACATTGATTCTCGAATATCCAACCGAATGTTGCCGAACCCGAATGTTATCGAACCGAATGTTGCCGAAACAAGCACGAAGTTTCCCGAAGTGCACAAATTTCCAAAACAAAATGGCGTTCAATTAGTCACGACACTTTTACACGGCATCCGCTATCCAGTTATTATATAGATCAGTGACAGCCACACTATCTAAACACTGGAAACACAAACAAATAGTTGCTAAATCTCGCTCCTGATTGGTTCATTATGCCCAACTTTGAAGCTTTACTGTGTCCATATTAAGACTCAGATCAAAATTTGCTACAGGACTTTTCTGTTTCTTTTTTTGTGCTCTATCGCATATTACCTGTGGTTGTATAGGTGGTGGGACACCCGATATAATTATAAATGTTTAGTTTGTCAAGGAAAAATTGAACACAGTAAAAACAAGAGTATTAAATAGAATTCACTTTCGGGTTCCAATGGAGATGCAACAAACCAGAACTCCTACTGTCTGAAATTCACTCACTTTTGATAATGGGTCCAAAGGAACCAAATGATGTCATCCAAAATAACCACATTACTTGATAGATGAACACAAGACAAAAACAAGTGAAAGAGCTTTTACAGATAACTTCATGTCATTAAAGGAACCACTTTTAGTAGTTCTTTACTTCTGATTAACACCCCGATTTTGACAGATTCTAAAGGAACTACTTTTTCAATGGAGCTGCAACATCGTGGAACCTCTAGTTTTTTCTGTGAAAATATGTTTCAATTATAAATATAAATCAGTCTAAAATTTGTTTGGAGAACTAGCAGATCTGCTTTTAAAATCGAAAAGCAATTGCTGGATAATTACAAGTTGATACTGCTTGTCAAGCCTCCTTGCTTCCAATATTTATAGAGCTCATATTGTTGAGAGTTTGGAAGGAGCCCTTCTTGGTGTTGGTGAAGGGTTTCAGGTTAATCTAAAATGCAGCGATAATGAGGGCTGGTTAAACAGCCACGCTGAGAAATCATCCAACGATGAAAATGCCGCGCGTTTAATTCTCTTTGCAGTGTGTATAGGCACCTAAAAGAACGACTCAAAAGTTCTCTTCACATCCTTTTTTATATCAAAAGTAGACTTTATATACAATTCACTCTGAATAAGCTGAGTTGCATATATAATACAACATTTTAATTACTGATATATATTAATTTTTTATTTTTCTTTCTATTTGGTGTTGTCAAATATATGGAGTTTAGGAACAATAATATTATATAATTCATTACTTTGTTTTATATTTGTGACTCCTGTGCAAAGGATTGAAACTTTTTAATCTCATTTTTTTTTTCAAAAAGTAACAATGATCGTTTTTCCCTGGTGACCCTTCAATTGATTTAAACGCGAGTATAACAAAAAGTTCCATCAAGTTTAAGGACTTTTCCATTTGCTTTCCAGCTTTCTCTTTTTTGCTGGAATAGTTTCTCTCTGTATCTCTCTCTTCACCGCATACTCCTTTCTCCAGTTTCAGGAAAGTTTCAAGAATGCGCTGAACCGACCTTGCCTTGTCGAACTTGGACCTTGGGAATGGATCCGACCTCTCTGCTGGTCCTCCTGATCGGTAAGTTTATCCATTTCTTGAGTTTCTTGATTCAGAAAGCTTCAAGTCTATTGTAAATATATGTATAATATATATATATATATAGGAATGTTTTCCACATTTTTTACGACCAATCTCTAAAAATTAAAACCTCTTTAATTAAAAAATTCCGCTTAGAGAAAAATTATTTACCGAACAAAATTATATTCGAACTTATTATTATTCGAATTATGTTCGAACTTTGAGAAAACGCAAATTTCTATATCAACCCGTGTGGAAATTGCCAAATGTGTGCCCAATTACAAGTTTGGCCCCAACTTGGAAAATTTTTTTTTCGATTTTGGTTTTGGAAGTTTTAATTATTAATTATATTATTAAAAATGTCGAAAGTGAATAGTACTCGACACGTTCGGAGGCATCGAGCAATTTGCAACATTCCAAGGTTACAGAACGAAAACAAAAGTAAGTTCTTATATATACTTCGAAAAATATAATTAGGTTATAACATATTAATTAATTCTAATTCAAGAACATTTTTTTAGAAAAATTGGATAAACAAAAGATCTGTTTCAGTAACTTTCAATGTAGTTTTTCAAATGTTCTTTAAAAATAAATAATTTTACGTTTATAAATGTTTTTCTCATTTTTTATTTAAAAAAATAATTTTTTTATTTAGTACGGCTGAGACTAGAAAAATAAATATAGCCAGGTTGGAGCCAAGTCGGTCAGTAAGTTAGGCTCTGGCCGGGTTAGGCGTTTCATTTGTGGTTTGGTCCTGTCTAGATCCCCAAGTTGGGGCCAAGTTTCCCCCACACGGGAAATGAAGAGTCTATATAGTTAATCACGACTCAGTTGTCTGAAATTAAGTGTTCAAAGGTTTAGATAATATTTATTATAGGTAGGACACGAGTCGCACCTCGATCGCTGCCAATTCTCTATTGTCGTTGGCAACTGTCCATTTTCTGCGCATCCTGCAGGAATAACCTCTTGCCCGGACACGTTCGCTCCACACGATTTTGGAAGAATTCATTTGATGAGTGGGACGAGCACTGCAGCCGAATTTTCTAAAGAATTTCCCGGATAGTGGTGTACGTCAAATGAAGTTTGCACGACACGATCTCGAAAGGTCTTTTACGTGTGTTGTCTTACTCGATCGAAAGCACGAACAGAAAAGTCCACTAGCCTTATATATATATAGGTATAACTACAATGTCTTATAGACTTCGCTTCCAACGCCATAAAGTTCGATAAGTATTTTCCGAGTCAGTGATCTACCACTCTGAGAATGTAGCCGACTTTACTTCCCCCCATTCTTCCTTGGAAAACTTTGAAATCTACGATGTTTCTATTTCTTGAATTAATTTTTTAAATGGACAATGGTCAAGCCCATCAAAGAGAATGGCAGCTGCTCAGTCGAAGGCGGCTGCTGTTGCATGGGTTAATGCCAAGTAGAATTCAAGCCATTTTATTTTTTCCTCAAAATAATACCGCACTCCTATTCGTCGCACGGACGTCTGTATCCGCACTCTTCCTAGCTCTCTATCCCTCAAATCCATTGCTGTATTCGGGGCGGTTGCACCGGCGGGAATAAAAAAAAGTACGTTTAGTTTGGCAGTGGGTGGTGGTGGTTGGTGCTGGGCATCGAACTCGGGACATCGGATGACGAGTAATCGATCACGAGCTAGTACTCTGCCAACACTTCGTGGCGAAGAGTTCAGCGTTCCTCAACCAATCTTGGCAACACTTTCAAATCTTCAAGCGGTCATCCTTTTTCCCTTAAAAGTCAACCTCCATCCATATATAGAGCAAAAGTTGAAACAAGATTGAAAAAAATTTGAAAGAAACTTTTCATAAAGTTGGAACAAAGTTGCAATCGAGTTTCTATACTATCGAGCTTCTACTATTGAGCTCTGGACTCCGTCGAGGATAAGTTTTTGCATTTGTGATACAATTTGTGGATTGTGAAACAAAGTTGAGAACCTCTGATGGGAGATATCTGCGGACGCGTTCGTAATGCTTTCGTGAAAAATACAGACAGAAACCCCCGTGCCTCTCCCTCTTTTCCCCCTGAACGTCCCTGTATCGATTTCTGGCCGATGGAGTATCGCGATACCTCCCCTACTACTCCCCAACCACCACCCACTTTGAACCCAACCAGCATCCAACTCTCTGAATCCCTCTTTCTCTGTGTCCCTATCACACGGTCCTCTGTACCATGCGCGTATATACGTTATAAGCATCATGTCCGGTGGACGAGCTGAAGGTATAAACAATGTATGTGTAGGTATAGGTATCTAGTACCTACGACATGTACATACCTACACGTCGAAGAGACAAAGATTTTTCCCGAGGGTGACTCCTATACTATTTGTTAGTATTATGTATCCTTGTTTCCGAGATACCCCTTTCTGTCTCGGTGTCGTCGTAGCGACTTTACTTTTTTCTTTTCTTGGAGAGCCAATGAAGTCCATTAACTTTGGGATGAAACTTCCCTCCCCAACCGTAATATATATATCTATAGTGCACTAGGGCGGTCCTTATTTTTTCGATTTTCGATTCTTGGTCTCACCCCCCTATTTTGTTATAATGACCAAAAAAATGATCTCCACCAAATTTTAGCGAAATCGGTTAATATTAACAAGTGCCTCAAAGCACTCAAAGTTTCTTATGCAGTTAACATGGGGAAAAGTACCGTCCAACTTCAAATGCAGGTATTTTTTTTTTAGATTTCAACGGAATCCTTTGGCTCTGTGCAGTTGTGATCTTTAGACTATGTTAAAAAAACAAATCTAAACGAAAAATTTTTTTTTGCAAAATCTACAAAATGGAAATCGTAATTTTGGTTAAATTTAAGGGTCCGCCATTTTGTAAATTTTGAAAAAAAAATTTTTCGTTTAGATGTGTTTTTTAACATAGTCTAGAGATGACAATTGCACAGAGCCAAAAGATTCCGGTGAAATATAAAAAGAAATATCTGCATTTGAAGTTTGACGGTACTTTTCCTCATTGCGAAATTTTCAGTTTGCTAGAAATTTTCACTAATCTTAACATGAATTTCAAGAGATTTATGATTTTGCAGGTTTTTTGTGTGCATTTTTCATGATTTTTAAATGATTTTTCCGAAATTCAAGAGATTTTTAGGATATTAAAACAATTTTGTAGAATTATATGGGATTTTAAAATATTTCGTGAAATTTTAAGGGAATTTAAAAGCTTTGTAAGAGTTTTATGAGGTTTTAAGGAATTTTAAAGGATTTCTAATAATTTTTTGAAGTGATTTTGAGAGGTTTTTCTGATATTTTAATGATTTTGTGAGAATTTTAAAGGATTTCATGGAATTTGATGATATCTTTAATGATTTTAAGAGATTTTAAGAGTTAATTGAGAAATTTTCAGAGTTTGCTAGAAATTTTTAGAGATTTTCACTAATCTTAACATGAATTTCAAGAGATTTATGATTTTGCAGGTTTTTTGTGTGCGTTTTTCATGATTTTTAAATGATTTTTCCGAAATTCAAGAGATTTTTAGGATATTAAAACAATTTTGTAGAATTATATGGGATTTTAGAATATTTCGTGAAATTTTAAGGGAATTTAAAAGCTTTGTAAGAGTTTTATGAGGTTTTAAGGAATTTTATAAAATTTCTAATAATTTGAAGCGATTTCGAGAGATTTTTCTGATATTTTAATGATTTTGTGAGAATTTTAAAGGATTTCATGGAATTTGATAAGATTTCTATGTAATATTTTTAAGGAATATAAAATATATAAAGAGATTTTAAAGTTTGTCATGGAATTTCAAAAGGTTTCTAGGAATTTTTAGAGATTTTCACAAAGTTTAACATAGGTTTTAAGAGATTAGAGAAATAAAATATAATAAATTATATAATATTGAAAAAGAACATAAATGCGCTTGTTAATATTAACCGATTTCGCTAAAATTTAGTAGAGATGATTTTTTTGGTCATTACAACAAAATAGGGGGATGAGACCAAAAAGAATCGAAAATCGAAAAAATAAGGACCACCCTAGTGCACATCTATAGATATGTAGTTGGTTTTTAAATAGAGTTGGTATTCAAAGAACTAGTTTAGATATAAGTTTAATTGGTTTGGAATTGGTTTTGGAAAGTTTTATCCTTCTGAGAATAGGTAAATGCATAAATAGCTGTAATCCTGATTCTTATTTTCCATTCGAGGAAGGTAGGAAAACTGAATTACAAAAGTGGGTGGAAAAAGAATTCTGGAAAAAGAGGATATAGAAGAGTTGATGTAAAATGAGATTTAAAAAACGAGATGGCAAAGCTGGTTGCAAAAATAAGTGGTAAAAAGTGAGTTGTGAAATGTTATGTAATAGTTGAATAAAAGGAATTTTTTCAGTAATTTTCTAAACTTATTTAACAAAGAATTTTTGTTTTCTTTGCCAATATATATATCTTTAAAATGATATCTAAAATTATAGTACTTGACTGAGTAACTTCGCACGAGTATGTATATAACGATAAATCTTTTGAGCACTCACTCGATCAATGAAGAGGGTTTAAGTGCTCAAGCCGTTAAGACGATGAAATTCTTATGGGACCCTTCTAATCTCTTAGAAAACAGATTTCCGGCTATTGGGACACACAATTACTTCGATTCAATTAATGAATTAAATTGTAACTTAAAAGCAATATTTTTTTTTTAGAAGTAAACTACTATATTTATTCAGTAGGTACAAAAAAGGTCTTTCGAATAATAAAATGTAAAAACCTTCAAGTTTTACCTTCATTTTAATATATAGTGTTAAAATGAAACACTGAAAATAAAAGCCAGTCAAGAACAAAGGTCAAAATTATTACTCTTTTTTTTTACACATCAGAAATCAAAATACGCAATCTAAATACACGGTCGTCAGTTACACGGGTCTTTATGTATTACAAGGGTCATTTCACCAGTTTGGTGCATCAGCATATCAGAGGGAAACCAGAAAATGCAAGCTTTTATGTCAATCTATAAAATGAATAATAATAAAAATCTCAGTTTTTATAAAGCTCTGATTCTCGAAATATGGCCATATCATAGATGCAAGTAAATACAAAATATGTAGTTAATAAATTTCAGTACACTTACGGCGGGATTACAAAACGTGAACATTTTACAAGAACGGGGTGGTTTAAATTTTACACAAATCTAATACATATTCTCTGATAAGAGTATATTATATTATGTAAAATCCGAGATAAAATCATTATCGCAATTAATACGAAATTAATAAAATGTCATTGTTATTTCAATTTTGTTGTGTATTTAAAATCTACTTTGTGATGATCAAAGCGAGATATATATATTTGTTTTTGTATTGCTCCGAGCGTGCGTGCTTCTGGTGCGTTTATTTACGAATTATATGGGACAAGCGCTTTTGATGAAGTGAATTAATTGAACGCGTTATCAATTAATAAATTGGGCGCAGAAAGTAAACGAACCTTGGTTACCTTTACACTGTAAATATGACCCAAAATTGATATTATTTGAAATCCATTTCAAATATTAGACCTAATAACATTCTACAAAGTGTATATATTTTTAAACATTATAGCTAACTAAATCGCTTTATTATTTTTAACATAAAATGTGGTACAATGGAAAAACTAAATATTGGACATATTTTGGAGTTTATTTTATTTTAATTAATATAATCGAAGGTATTGCAATTTTTGAAACTTCTGGTATTGAGCTCCACTTCAACTGTTATTACACTTTCTCTATGCATATATGTATGTATATCGATGCCTGTCGGTTTGCGACAGATAGAAACGAACTAATGCCACATATGCCACCATGCCGCCAGCGTTCTGACTCACAAACACTCCAACGAACCTTTGTGTTCTCCATGCGAAAAGATATCGTTTCAATCTCGATATTCGAAGCGCTGAAAAGCATTTTATATCTAGGCACGTTATTCAGCATACTGCAATCTTTTTCAATTTTAGTATGTACTAAGAAAATTCACATAAAGACACTTTTCGGATATTCTCCATTCTTTTCGTTAATATTTATAACAAGAACAAAAGGGCGCTCCGCGCGCGCATTTATGTTCTTTTACAGTATTATATAATTTATTATATTTTATTTCTCTAATCTCTTAAACCCTATGTTAAACTTTTTGAAAATCTCTAAAAATTCCTAGAAACCTTTTGAAATTCCATGACAAACTTTAAAATCCAGCTTTGCCATCTCGTTTTTTAAATCTCATTTTACATCAACTCTTCTATATCCTCTTTTTCCAGAATTCTTTTTCCACCCACTTTTGTAATTCAGTTTTCCTACCTTCCTCGAATGGAAAATAAGAATCAGGATTACAGCTATTTATGCATTTACCTATTCTCAGAAGGATAAAACTTTCCAAAACCAATTCCAAACCAATTAAACTTATACATAAACTAGTTCTTTGAATACCAACTCTATTTAAAAACCAACTACATATCTATAGATGTGCACTAGGGTGATCCTTATTTTTTCGATTTTCGATTCTTCTTGGTCTCACCCCCCCCCCCCCTATTTTGTCATAATGACCAAAAAGATGATTTCCACCAAATTTTAGCGAAATCGGTTAATATTAACATGTGCCTCAAAGCACTCAAAGTTTCTTATGCAATTAACATGGGGAAAAGTACCGTCCAACTTTAAATGCAGATATTTTTCTTATATTTCACCGGAATCCTTTGGCTCTGTGCAATTGTGATCTTTAGACTATGTTAAAAATACACATTTAAACGAAAAAATTTTTTTGTAAAATTTACAAAATGGCGGACACATAAATTTAACCAAAATTACAATTTCCATTTTGTAAATTTTGCCAAAGGATTCCAGTGAAATATAAGAAAACTACCTGCATTTAAATTTGGACGGTACTTTTCGTCATGTTAATTGCATAAGAAACTTTGAATGCTTTGAAGCACATATTAATATTAACCGATTTTGCTAAAATTTGGTGGAGATCATGTTTTTTGTCATTATAACAAATTAGGGGGGTGAGACCAAGAAGAATCCAAAATCGAAAAAATAAGGATTACCCTAACGCACACTCCCCAAACACACCTAGGTAGTACTAAACATTTTTACAAAGCTGGAAAAACTTGGAAGATTTTTCGGATGTTTTCCTTTAGAAAAATTATCATTTTTTGAAAATATTAAGTTCACTACTCCAATGATTTTTTTTGTGGACTTCGGACTATAGATTCTCATCACCCTAACCCCCCCAAAAATACACCCAACTATATCAAACATTTTTACAAAACTAGAAAGCCTCTGTGTATATTTTCGTATATTAAGGTCACTGCTCGAATGATTTTTCCTGCGAGATTATTTCATGCAAAAAACGGCGGACATTTTAACTTCTATGATGGAAGAAACTAAATATTGATAGCTGCAACAAGCTGCGAGGTGACTGATAGTCGAGATTGAACGGCTTGGAGGCTGTATCAGAAAAGAAAAAAACTAGTTAATTTCCAGAAGTTAGAAATTATAAATAATATTCAATCTTTTTTTCCAATTTACAATAAATATTTAATAATGAATAGTTAAAAAAAATATGTACATACAATAGATGGTGCAACGAATATGATAAGTGCATGACAGATAACAATATAATTATAATGTGTAATTTATAACATTAAATTTTCCATAAATGAACGAGTTTATCTCTAGAATATTTAAAACTCATTCCTTTATGGAAAATTTAATCTTATAAATTACAAATGACAAGTATATTTTTATCTATCATACACTTACCTTATTCGTTGCGCCATATTTCTTTGCACCATATTTTTTTCCACTTTACTTTTTTTGAAAGTTATTCATTATTTTGATATCTGAATGTGAGTGTGATTCGAAATATGTGATTAAAATTATAGGAAGAGAGAAATAATTTTAAGAGAAATGGGTTGGGTAGAAAAAGCGAATGGTTTATTCATATGAATAGACATAAGAAAGTTTACAAGGTAAATGAGAATGTTTGGGGTTAGGTTGTTACAAGATTGTGGTTGGATGGGTAGTCACGTCTGGATGGCGACAGAGAGGTAAGTAGCTATCGCAGGGATAGTTATCCGGGGATTGGCTCGTATAAAAAGTGGGGGATTTCTCGGAATGTCCTCGAAGTGGGAGCGACAATTTGTCCCTGTAGCGAGCGCGGACGATGAAGAGATTTCGTGCGACAGGATTCTTTTAGGGGAACTTAGAAATATTTTCTAAGTTATTGACAGGAGAGGTTAGAATGCCCAGGCGACGAAAGAGAAGAATTATATACATTCACCAAAATGATTCATGATTATAAAAGTATTTATAATCATGAATATATTCTTGGCGGACATCAATTTCATATACAATATTGTAAATTGGAAAAAAAGATTGAATATTATTTATTATTACTAACTTTTACAATTCAACTAGTTTTTTCTTTTCTGATGCAAGATGCGACATTTGAAGAGGACGCAGTAATCTTTTATCATTTGATTTTCATCATATTTATTATATTAATCTGCTGTAATTCAAATAATTCCCGCCAAACTATTGTATCGCCGAACGAGGTCAGCTAAGTACAGTCTCCATACCGCTCAGTCTCAGTGTAACTATCAGTCACTTTGCAGCTTGTTGCTACTGTTAATATTTAGTTTCTACCATCGTGAAAGTTAAAATGTCCGCTGTTTTTAGCATGAAATAATCTCGTGCTCGCTTAGAACAATTAAAGTGGTTTTTCGAAAAACTGGATATTAACCGAGGTTTTTTCAAAATTTCTTTCTTTTATTTGTTACCAAAATAATTGAAATTGGACCTTTTGTTCCTTCAAGATCTCACGCTAAAATCAAGCTGAAAAATTGACAGAATTAGACAGGCGCGGAACAAGGGTCACAAAATAGTGAGTGCTGGGAGCCACTTTACACATTAAAACCAAATAAGAAAAAGAACAAACAATAAATATCTACCCTAAAAAAGTGCGTTGAGTTTGGAATTTTATTATTCGTCTAATAATTTGGACACTCACGTATATTGCAAGTACTTGAATTTCTGTCAGGGTGTCCTGACACCCAGAACTTCGTGTTTGTTGCGCCACTGGAATCTAAGTTTTTCTACATGAACGTTTTTCAAATTCCATCGGCCTTAATAACATTTAATGAAAAGTAGTGCTCCTTTAAAAGTTCTTAAACAAGAGATATACAAATATACAGTTAATTGTTAATTAAAAGTGACTATAATAACTGAACTTCACCTCCTTACATTTCCCAAAATATTAGAATACTTTGTCCAACAGGAAACTGTTAAGACTAAGAAACATTATTTTACAATTGTATTAAAGGTCACTTTATAAAATTAAATATTGAATACAAATTTATATTTATAATTACTATTTATTTTTATAATTTATAAAACTTTTATAAAATTTAATAAATTTTTACAACATTCGATATACATACAAAGTGAACATTCGTAAAGAAAGAGCTCAGTTCTTTTCTTACAATTTAAAAAATATTTAGTTTCTTGAAAATCACGATAAAAATTGAACGTTTTTATTGTTTGCCTACCGTACTCCCGTATCTCATTAGAAAATTGATCAAAATTACGTTTTTCGTACATTCAGCTTTAAAAATTGTGTTTATCGAATTTTCTGGATGTGTTAGATTTTTTATATATTGGAAATTCATCTTAGCATTTCTTGAAAATGTGCTTAACTTAATTCTATCGAACTGAGCTCTTTTTTCTATCGTCAGTATTAACAATGTTAAAAATTTTTAAAATAATTTTTCAATAAATTGATTAGAAGTTTATTACCAAAATGTAATGTAATCTTATAATACATGTTTTGTACACTACATTACGAAAAACATTGTAGTTTTCTAATTAAATTGCTTTAAGTGTTCATTCAAACGTTTTATCTTACACATAAATCAAAAATAAAGTATGACCTACAGATAAATAAGAATTCCAAAAACACTTTTTAAATCTGAAAATTCATTACATGAAAGACATTTTCAGTTGAAATGATGCTTTACAAAGCTTGTATTTTTATTTTACATTTTTTGCACATATTTATTAACGTGTACTTTAAAATCATATACATTTCTAAGAGGAGATTCTAAAGTCAAATTTAAAAAAAAAATCGATTTTTTGGTATAAATCAATGCTCTGACATGTAAAGAAAGTAAATCAATAAGATTTAAATTGCCTTACAACGTGCAGCATAACTTTAAAAAGAATTCAGAGAACGGATTGCCGCTTCGTGTACTTACATATAATTAAATTTCTCACGGAGTAAACCTAAAGTTTTAATGATATTAAATTTTTAACCCACTTTTTTCTTTTTTTTTTTACAAAAACAAGAAGCTCTACATTGTCGTGTCAAAAAATACGATTCGATACATGTGCGAGACAGAGATTTTAGTCTTGTGTGACCTTTTCACACAAGTCTAAAATCAAATTCTCGTACTTGTATCGAAATGTACTATTTTAAAATAAGATATTCTTTACATGCACAAAAGTAACACATTAGGACCTTAAAAAAGTATAATTAATTTGAAGTTTACATATATATTATACACTTCTTGGTTACGCGCGTTCGAAAAATATGTTTGAACAATTTATTGTTTGCAGGGATTTGCAATTTTTCTTGATTTTCAATTTTTTTTATGCTCAGTTAGAAAAAGAAAAAAGAAAAAAGTAGATAAAAGTAGATAAGAAAAGTATTCTTAATTTTTAGCAGATTACCGATAAAATAAAAAAAAATTGTAAGGCCTATGTTTATAATAGGAGAATTATTTGTGGTATTAGGTATATTTATAAGAGTAGTTTAGATATAAAAATATATTAGACAAACAAATTGACAATTCAAAGGAGTAAAAATTGGATTTAATATTTCAAATCATTCCTTTGTTTACAATTTTGATTCCTTTGACTTGTCAATTTTTTTAATGCATTTTTATAATCAGAATGTTCTTGAATACCTCAAATATTTATCCTGCTATATACATAAGCGTTAGAATTTCCTATTTATTTATTATTATTTTTTTTATGTTTAATTCTCCTTTTATATATACAGGGGTTAGAATTTTCTATTTATTTAAAATTAAGGGTGTAGTCTAGTTGATCATTTTCGAAAAAACGATTTTTTTTTATATTTTTCAAATGTATATGTATCTAAGAATATTGTATTAAAGTTTTATGAAAATCCGAGCAGTATAAGTGTATTTTTTTCAACCCAAACGTTACTATCTGACCGTGCGAACATGTTAAAAAAAACTTTAAACGCGTTTTCCTCAAAACAGCGTTTTTTCGGACGCCCCATACGATTTCTCCGGAACAAGTAGGTCGATCCTTCTGAAATTTTACCACATATTCTACACATAACCTCTCACAAAACGACATATTATCGTGTTAAAACTAAAAATTTTTTAAACATATATTTCGATCGCGTCTAACCAAAACATACATATGTCGACGTCAAATTAATTATACTTTTCAAGGGTCCATTAGGACCCAAATGCTAAATTTTTGCATGGGAAGAATGTTTTACTCTTAAAATATGCGAAAATATATGGGCCATTTCATACAAAATTTACAATCAAAAATTTATTTCGCGCGAAATATATATTTTTTTTTTTGTGTTTTTGGGTCGAAAATATTGTACGCGTATTGGTCTAATGAATTTCTTGTAATGCTTATTGAAAAGCTTGGAGAAAATCCTAAATTTTACGGCAGCCACTTATTTTTTTAATAGAATTATTTTTTTCGTCCAAATATTTAGAGGTAGATTTTTCGAGCGTGAAAAGTTTGAAAATTCACGACTTCGAAATTTTAAATATCATGTAGAAATAAAAATTATACGTGTACAATATTTTCGACCAAAAAAAAAAAAAAAAACAAAGAAAAATATTTCACGTGAAATTAATTTTTAATTGTAAATTTTGTATGGAACGGCCCATATACTAAAGGTTTCACAAAGTTTTGTCAAGACAAATTTTAGAAAAATCCTTGAAAATAATCTTTTTTTTAGTAATATACTTGAGATTCTCCCCTTTAACAGTGAACTTACGTACTAAGAAATGGACGGAATTCATGTTCGAACAATATTTTTTCAGTAATGCATATTCACTAGAACCATTCTTTGAATTATGAGACTCTATTCTGTAGATACATTACTGTATAACTTAAAATTAATACCTTTCAGTTTAATCGTAGTGTAACAAAATCTGTAGACCTTAATCAATGTCTTCTACTCATTTAAACGTTAACTAAATAATAATTGTAGTGCTATATTGAGTTCCTAGAGGATACTGTTGTTTATATCAAAATAAAAAAATAAAAAATACGTTATTTCTGTTTTCGGATTTCGAATCAAATTGGAGGGGTCAAAAATCTCTAGCATTAAACAAATTTTTAAGCATTTTTAAGTGGCCTATGTACTTTTAAGTGTATCTATGGTGTATCTATGGCATCCTTCATAAAAATTACTACACCCTTCTTCGACGGATGTAGTAATTTTTTAGAGTGTGTGACATCTTGCACACCCCTGTTGGAAGTAAAAAGATAGAAATTCTATCTATTTGAATCTTTTTCAATATTCAGGATTGAAACAGAAAGGAAAAGTGTATCCAAATATATCCTTTCCTATTCATGCCAATCTATTTGTATCTCTACAATAATCTCTTTCCTTTTGAATCTCTATCTTTCTATTTTTCTGTATCTTTCGTCTATCCACGCTTATCCACATCTAATTACGCTGTTCTTTTTCTATCCCTTTCGCAATCCATGGATGCAAAGTGTTACACTTGGGAGGGATAGAAAATCTCTATCCTTTTCTATCTTTTCACTTCCAACAGGGACTGTCGGCCATTTAAAAAGTTTACAATTTTTGTTAAAAAAAGTTAGCTTCTGCAACTTATTTGCTTTTTTTGTCTTTAAAAACTATTATAAAATTAATAATTCAACAAAACATCCGTCTCACATTCTTTTTCAATTTTTAAAGAATATGTATATTTTTTCTTCATTGAAAATATTTTAAACTCTTTATTTGGCAGCAACTGAAAGTCGCTGGGACACCTCGTGGGATCGTAATAGATTTTTATCAGAATCGAGCATTAAACTGAAGTGATAAACATCTCAATTAATATACATATTTTAATAATCTTGATGAGACGTGATAAGACTCAGTGTGCTTACACAATCTAGAAAAAAGTTCTTATTCAATTAAAGAAAAAAATGTTTTGAAAAAGCGTAAAAAAGACAAAACGTAAAAGATAACGCCAATCGGTTGAGAATTGTTAAAGATATTCAATATTTGTACTGACAGGATATTATAAAAATGGTGCACTCTGTACATTCCAAAATTCCATTAGACCCCTCCCAGCTGAAAATATTCACGTGTAATTCCATGTAGAAATTCACATAAAAATTTGCGTAGAAAAGAACGTGGAAATCCACGTGAAAATCGGGTGTCTTTTTGGAACACTTCACGCGAAATTCCACGTGGAAGATCGGGTTCATTTTTGTACTATTTTTGCATAACTTTGCCACGTTGAAATCCTCGTAGATTTATATGTGTAAATTTCCACGTGGAAATTTACGTGAAAAACCGACTCCACTTTAATTATTTCCGCTTACAAAAAATATTTGCCACCTGGAAATCCTCGTAGATTTCCATGTGTGAATTTGCACGTGGAAAATCACGAAAAAAAACCGAATCCACTTTAATTATTTCCGCTTACTAAACTCATTTGCCACCTGCAAATCCTCGTGGATTTCTATTTGTGAATTTCCACGTGGAAATTCACGTAAAAAACCGACTCCACTTTAATTATTTCCGCTTACTAAAAATTTTTGCTACGTGAAAATCCTCGTAGATTCATATGTGTAAATTTCCACATGGAAAGTCACGTAAAAAACCGACTCCACTTTAATTATTTCCGCTAACTAAAAATATTTGCCACCTGGAAATCCTCGTAAATTTCCATGTGTGAATTTGCACGTGAAAATTCACGTGAAAAACCGACTCCACTTTAATTATTTTCGCTCACGAAAATCATTTGCCACCTGGAAATCCTCGTGGATTTCCATGTGTGTATTTCCACGTTGAAACTCACGTGAAAAACCGACTCCACATTAATTATTTCCGCTTACTAAAAATTTTTGCCACCTGGAAATCCTCGTGGATTTCCATGTGTGAATTTCCACGTTGAAAATCACGTAAAAAACCGACTCCACTTTAATTATTTCCGCTCACTAAAAATATTTGCCACCTGGAAATCCTCGTAAATTTCCATGTGTGAATTTCCACGTGGAAATTCATGTGAAAAACCGACTCCACTTTAATTATTTCCGCTCACTAAAAATATTTGCCACCTGGAAATCCTCGTGGATTTCCATTTGTGAATTTCCACGTGGAAAATCACGTAAAAAACCGAATCCACTTTAATTATTTCCGCTTACTAAAAATTTTTGCCACCTGGAAATCCTCGTAGATTCATATGTGTAAATTTCCACGTGGAAAATCACGTAAAAAACCGACTCCACTTTAATTATTTCCGCTCACTAAAATCATTTGCCACCTGGAAATCCTCGAGGATTTCCATTTGTGAATTTCCACGTGGAAATTCACGTGAAAAATCGACTCCACTTTAATTATTTCCACTCACTGAAGACTTTATTACTTGGAAATCGTAGGATATTTGCATGGGTGAATGGACAAAAGTAAGATGTATGATATCCATATAAGAAACGTTAGCGTATTTAAGATCTTAAACAACAGACGACATATTATTCAGATATATTTATTTTCTGAACTCGGTGTAAAAATATTATAAATCTACTACTATTTCTAACAGTGCACCTATTAATTTATGCATGCTTTGAAATTTGAAAAATATTATCTAAATGTAATAAACATTTGGTACTGGACAAATGTAGCTAATGTTTCGGACTTCAAGGTACACGCAAATTTGTGCAATATCATTAGTATCTATTGCCGTCAAGGTTGTGTCTTTTTGATGAATTTTTTGTAAAATTACAAATTGCTTAGGAAACACTTTCTTTGTTTTTAACGCTTTAACAATTGTGTACTCTTTCTCTGTGAATTTATCGAAAATGAATTCCTCTAATTGTACAAATTTACCGTCTACTAGTCTAGCATAGGTATTATTAGAACGATAACGCTTTAATCTTGATGATGAAAACAAACATCTGTCTTTAATTATTCGTTTATAGTATACTGCACTATTTGACAATCCTAATTTCTGTACCCACAGTTGATTCACAATAGCTGGAGATCCGAAATATCTGGTTGTTGCTAGTTTATAAGTTTTCTGAGTTCGTCTCTCCTCCAAGGTTTTACAAAAATTTTGAACGCACGCTGTGCTTCTGGGAAAGACTTTCTCAGTAACTACTGTTTTGCATCGCTCCATAAACAGAGTTCTACTAATTTGGTTTGGTACGCCTTTCGCAGAGTTTATTGTTTTAAGTAATCGACCGTTACCTGACTCGAATACAAATCCCGTATGTGACCATGACGGTCCCCAATCCACAATAGATCGCAGCCAGTGTAAAAGTTGGTGGATATTATACGTAAAAGCTTGTTTTGTATAATATTCTTCACAGAGGAATAAAAACTCTATTATTACATGTCTCATACGTTGTAAATCAGCTGTGGTTATAATGGGCTGCAATGAAATATGGAAAGCTTCAACGAAAAGTGCCCAATGTTCTATTAGTTTCTTTTCTAAGAAAAGAGAGAGAATTGGTACACTGAAGTACAATATCCAATTCTCCCACTCTTTTGCTTTCCAAAAGTTTCTATCGCGTATTGGCCGCGTAGGTCGCATTATTTGGTTAGGAATTTGAATTCTATTTAATAATGTATCAATTTCATCCATTTGAGACGACGAAATAACGGATTTTAGCGGTGAAATTCTACGATCAAAATAATAATTTACTATTCTCTACCCGAATATTCGGGTAGAGAATAGTCCTCATTTTCTTTCTCATTGTTAGATTCCCCATAAATCAACTCATTCCAATCATCTCCCCATTCGTCCTCAGAAGCATGATCATCCCCTTCATTGTTATCGTACTGTGGGTCGATCTAAGAGTAATTTTATATATTATTAGAAAAAGTGCATCCAAGGTTTTTTTAATAACTTGACTTAATTTGTTTTAAATTTAATTTAATTTTTTATTCTATTTGTACTAGAACTACTTTTGAATACCCAATTCAAAGTTTATCATTGGAACTTTTGTAAATTGGTATAAATATATTTTAGAATTTTTAAAAATAATTTCAGTTACTAAAGCATCTTAAAAAACCCTTCGATATAATTAGAATGGTTTAAAATCCTTAAAATCTTTAAAGTCCAATTTAAAAGGTCTTTAAAAGGCCAATTGCAAAATGGATCCCATGATTAGACTCCTAGCTTACCTAAATTTTTTTGTACATGACAACCAAAGAGTGTTTCTTATAATTTTTCGCCAGATTTAAAATTAATAATGAAATAAAGTAATGATATAAAGGCTGTTGTAGCAGCGCACAAAAAGTCATTTCAATTCCCGGATTTTGAGGGAGCAAAAATAAACGGTTTAAAGTGTCGTTTTTTTTTGATTGCACGATCGGTGCTAACTCTTTGTTTTTTGATAAAATTAATTGGTTTGGCTAATCTTGAAAAGTTTCAGCTAGGGTAATCAAACTGGTCACTGTTACGTACCAGTCCTATGAAAATATTCATTTTTTTTTAAATTGTATAAAATTATATTATTCTATAATATAATATTTTTATTTAACGCCAATAAGATTGCTTCTTTAAATTTTTCAAGTAAATAAATATATAAAGAATATTTTCTGAGGTCACTGGCATCGGTAACCCGAGCTGCTAACGCAACAGCTCGGCGACAAATACTTAAGCAAGCCTCGAAGCCTGAATTAAATTTTACAAAGTAAAATAGCAATAGTCATAATTAAGGAATAGAAATTATTAATATTAAGTAATTAAAACAAGGAATGAATGAATTAAAAAGAAGCTGACGTCTACAGCTTCAGCTAAAGAGACGAGCATTCACACATTAAGCACGCCACTCGAACGAATAGTGACTGCTCCAAGGTGCGTTATCGGATACCCCGACTCTATCACACGACCTTCCTATATCAAATTCATCCTTCCGCATTTTTCTTTCAAGATCATAATAATTCTATTTAATAGACACTCAAATAAAGTTGAGTTGAAAAATAGAATTAAGAAATCATTTTAAATAAGCATTGCAAAATTGGAACATTGCTAAATGTTCAATACTGAAAGTTCATTAACTTCACATTCTAT
>UCOH01011473.1:0-18831 GCA_900474275.1 Synergus japonicus | reverse complement strand
AATATTCTTCAAATAATTAAAATCAAATATTTCAAGTTATAAAATTTGAATCAATTAATAATCAATTTTCGTGGAAATAACGTTTATTTTGTTTATTTTATAGTTTACTGAAATATTCAGCCCAGTTATTTCGAATCTTTGAATAATTTCAGTAATTTAATTTGAAATTTTCTTTTTAAGTAAAAAAGAAAATTTATTGTAGATCCTGGATTCTGAATCTATTTCTTTCACTTTATGTCCCTTTTCCTTTGTCTAATAAAAGAAGACAATGATTCGCGATAATGAGAATCATCCCTGGTCCTGTTTTTCTGTCTTTGTCGATTAACCAATCGATCGCATTTCTCCTTTCGACCCTAACATTCGGAAGTACAAGATTTTCTTTGTTTCCATACTGACAGTGTCGTAACCCTTTCGTTTTTAGTATAACTTTTTACAAAAATGTTTATATTAGATGGAAATTTTTTTTTTACAAATAAAAACAGTATCAACATCAAAAATATCTCAAAACTCAAGCTAAGGGCAAATATTAAATTAAGTATTCAGTAAAATATGGGGGGTTCACCCCCCCCCCCCAATCATGAATTCGCCCCTGATAAAAAAACTTAGGAACGTAAGCCTGTGCACAATAATTTCTAAATTTTCAACTCAATATCATTCTGATAAATAAAATAAAATTTGTAAGTGAATTTCAAACGAAGAAAATATCGTTGTCAATCTTGGAAATAAATAAAATAATATTTGAATTAATAAACAAACATAAAGAAGAAACAGTAACTGATTCTGTTTCTTCTCAATAAATTCTGGAATGAAATTAAAAAAAATTATTGTTAATGGATAAATTTTTGTTTAAAATTGTTTTCAAAACTCGCGAAGCTAAAATGCTCTATTTTCGTTAATAAGTATTTTCTGTAATTATTATTTATATTTGGAAACTTGGAATTTTGAGAATTATTTTTTCGATATTTTCACATTTGAAATTTTGGTTTTTGTTAAAAAGATGTTATCCTATTTAGAAATATTTCCATTCCCTAATTAACTAAAAACATTATTTTCAACTTTTCAAATATTATTTATCCGAATTGAAATTCAGATAAAGAAATAAATTAACGATTCTTCAAAAGTTTTATTTTGTCTCTTGCTATTCGTCCTGGCGAACAAAACAAAAACAAAGCACAAAAGACCGTTTATTTGACCAATTTAAAATCGAATTTAAATTCATTCGTAGAATACTTTCTTTTAAATTAACTGATTTACCGGTTTTTAGAAAAATGACAAATAAAACTTTTTTCCAAAAAGAAAAGTAGTTTTTTCCCTAAAATAAAAAGATTCTTGAAAAGTTAAAATTTCTGTATCATTATCAGTAATTATCATTCGCCGATTTAACTAACGGAAAATAAAAGCCAACAAAAATAACAATAAATATACACGTCAAAAAAAAACATTTCATCTTGTAATTGAAAACACAGAAAATAATAAAAAATCAACAAAATTTATAATTGAAAACACAGAAAATAATAAGAAGTCAGCAAAATAAAATATTAATAATTTAAAAAAATATAAACTCCACCTTCTAGAAAAATGACATTTATATCATAATTTACCATTTACAGAAGCAAGTCATTTATTTTCAACGTTTCAAATACAAGAATATTATTAAAATCTGAAAATTTTCATTTTTTTTCAATATAAAAAATTTAAGTAAAAAATCTCACAAACCTTTCACTTGTTTTAGTTGGAAAAACCATCTTGGTGTTTTTGTCTCGATTGTTGATAAATAAATACTTGTTAAGGCTACCCGTGAAAGATCCAAATCCAAAATTAAGCGAAAGCACTAGACATTAGTCATGAAAACACAAGTAATCACAACAATTTTTTTCAAATCACTGAAGGACGCAAACGAAGGAAACACTACTAAAGATTCTACTACCTATGTCAGCTGTCGACAGTAGAATACTTGATGAGTGAATTTGCGACCTTATTTTTATAGGCTGAGTCCTACTCCAACCCCCATCCCTACCACTTTTCCGGGCTGGACATTGACCCCCACTACCACCGGAAAGTCCCTTTCCACCTTTTCCTTGGTTTTCCCTTGCCCCCACCCCCTCACTTTTTTCCCTTTCCAAACCCGGCGTCGTACCTTGACGTACCAATCGTCCTTAGAACTTGTTATGCCCTTTCGAATTTCTACTCATTTAATCAGAGACTAAATTATTTCTTTCTCTACATTTTTTATTTTTTTATTTTTTGTTTATTTATTTTTTTTGGTAACTCTATCGCTATTATAGCCTATTACACCCCCTTCATCTCCACCCTTAATTTTGTTATGAAATTTTATTTAAGGGTGTTGGAGCCCAGTTGTAATCCTAAAATTCGAAAATATCTAATTTAAATATTTTTTAAGTAAAATGAAAATATTGAATTTAGAAGTTAGATTTTGAATTCTTCGTTTTATGCACAAAGTATCGAAATTAAATATTTTTTCGCTCTCTAGGCAGTCTTATATTTGAAAAAAGATTAGTGCTACAGAGCGAAAAAATATTTATCTATAATTTTCGTTGAGTAAAATGGAGAATTGAATTTTGAGCTTAAAACGGGTCCAACGCCCTTAATCTCATTTTTTTCTCTAAATATAACGTTTTTGCTAATAACTTTCTTATTTCTATAATAATAGTAATTTACTAAATATGAAAATGAAGATGTTTTATTAGAGATATAAGAACCAATGTTAATTAAAGAAAAATAATAATTTTCTAGAAACAAATACACTTGGTAACTTTTTTAATCTTCTGTAATTCTTTGAATTCTTTGAAACTTTGAAATATTTTTAAAATCATTGAAATTTGTAAAAATATTAGAAATTCTTGTAGATCCTAATATAAAATCCCTATTTTGTGAGATTATTTGGAATTTCTGGAGGTTTTTTTTAAATCTTTTGAAATTCTTTAGAATCCTTGAAAATATACTAAAATCTTGTAAATCCTTCAAGAAATTTTTGCAGATCCTATATAAAATCCTTTAAATTTTGCGAAATTATTTGAAATTCCTTGAAACTTCTTGAAAGCTTTTTCAAAACTCATAAAAATCCTTTCTGTCAATTCTTTATACTCTTCAAAATTTGTAGCATTTTTTTAGCATTTTTATATTTATATTCTTATAAATATTTTTGAAATATGCAATATATGTTCTTAAAATAATAAGTGAATAATAAATCTTCAATAAATAAATAAATTTTCAAGCATTCACAAGTTTTTTGTCAAATTTTAAAAGACCAGCCAACAAACCAAGTTTTTTTTTTCTTGTTACAATTCCAAGTTATTCAAAAGCCAATATTTGCAACAACTGAGAAAACACTGAGAAAACTGTTTCGTTCGGACAACAAAAATTCTCGGTTGTGCCAACCGAATTTTCGTTGAACCAACCAAAGTTTTGTTATTTCTAATCTAAAAATTCGATTTCTTCATTTTACACAAGAAAAACTTAATTTTGAATATTTTCCCTCTGTAGCATTAATCAATCCGCTCAAAATTTAGGTTTTCCTCGTTTAATTTCCCAGCACACAGAGCGATAAAATATATAATTCCAATATTTTTTAAGTAAAATGAAAATATCACAGAAAAAACAAGGACTGAAAGTGTTTACAGCTGAAATCAGTTGTTAGGCTGAATTTCAGTCTTAAGTCAGTTTTTAGTCTTGTTTTAAGACTAAGAAGTCTTGTTTTTAGATTTCTTAGTCTTAAAACAAGACTGAAACTAACTTAAGACTGAAATTCAGCCTAAAAACTGATTTCAGCTGTAAACACTTTCAGTCCTTGTTTTTTCAGTGATTGAATTTTTAAGTCAGATTGTGAATATTTCGTTTTTATGCAAAATTATCGAAACTAAATATTTTTTCGCTCTGTACGCAGTCTTATATTTGAAAAACCTAAATCGTTGAACCCAACAACTTAGGTTCAACGCCCTTAATTCAACCAAAACTGAGATTTTCTTTCACGTCTTCAATTTGTATTTCAGGTAGTATTGGAGGAAGAAAAAAAAAGATATCAGGATTCCAATATTCTTGAAAAAAGGAAGAGAATGGCTTTCTTCACCAAGAAATCTCCCTAAAAAGAGGCCTATTTGGGGTTGAAAAAAGCAGAAAGAGAGAGAGAAAGAGAGGAGACTCTCCTAAACCTGAAGACACCACAGGGACTGTCAATATTCTAAAAAGGAAACAGTAGGAAGTCATCTAAAACATAAGGCAACTTTTACATCGAAAAAAATAGAAATTCTATTTCTTTCCCTCATTAGTAGACAAAAAAAAACAATTTGGAAAATACTATTTAGAAATAAGTATGTACTCTAAAAAAAAGTGTAAACCCTAGAAAAGGGAGCTACTTTCCTCTCTTGTGAAAACAAATTTTCGTTAATTTCTTTTATTCGGTTTTTTTAGTTTTTGGGAAGAAGACCCAACATCTTCTGTAATTTGTATACAACTTCACAGACTGGAATTCCCCAAATCCTTACTTAGCTGACAATCGAAATTTTGCCAAGAGATAAAATCTTCCTTTTTACATATTCTCCCTCGCAACTTAACGGAAAGGGCCATAAAACAAAATAAGAAGCCAAGCGAAAGATTATTTTGAAATTTAGAAAAGGGTTGAAGGATATTTTTGATGGCGTCTTAAGCCAACGGATTTAAGGGGGTTTTGCCACTTTCTGCGTGAGGGTCTGTCGAGGTCAGCTACTTGAAAATACTTGAATGCCGGTGAATTGTACCCGGCATGGTCGTCGCAATATCTCTGGATTGTTGCGAAAACTAACCGTAGACCACCTCTTCCGAAATTATGGAGACTTCTTGACAATTCTTCACAGCGGGAGGTGTCCGCTCAAAATTTAGGTTCTTTCAATCTTTTCACGAAGTTCATCTTTATGATTTTTATATTGCATGGTCAATTTTAGCATCTCGAGAGAATGCTATTCAACAATTTTCAATTGGCTCAAAATTTGAATTTTTTATTTTTGAAGAAAATTCAACAGTCTAGAAAAACCTAATCAGGGCCCTTTCTTTGATAGGGCTGTGGAAGGGCGATTCCCACTGGGCCTAACTAAGTCGGGGCCTAACTGAAAAAAGCGTTACACAGTAAAAACAAAGTCTGGAATTTATGCTAGACTTGTTTTAATTTTTGTCTGAAATTAAGTCAGTAACTTGATTTAATCATGAAAATAGTATTTTAAAAAATCCTTCAGAGTCTTAAAACAAAAGTAAACCATGAATTGGGCTGAATTTTAGACTATTGGTTTTAAAAAAAGATTGAATTATCTTGACTTACTTCGAGCTGTGAAAAAGACTGTTTTTTAGTCCTCGAAAGTTTGAACACAGAAAAACAAGGACTGAAGTGTTTACAGCTGAAATCAATTTTTAGGCTGAATTTCAGTCTTAAGTCAGTTTTTAGATTTCTTAGTCTTAAAACAAGATTAAAAACTGACTTAAGACTGAAATTCAGCCTAAAAATTGATTTCAGCTGTAAACATTTTCAGTCCTTGTTTTTTCTGCGTTAGAAAAGATGCAAATCACCCTAATAGCAATTATGCCATAATTTAAGCTAATAAGTTTATATAGGTATTTTTATTGTAGCATAAATTGTATGATTTAGGACTTAATGGTTTTAGATCCAATTGTAATTTTTCCTTGAAAAAGGGTAAAAAAAGGATCTTTTACTTAAACTAGTGCAATTGTTATGAGACCCAAAAGTTTGCATTTTCTATCTTTCTTCGTTTGACGTCAAAATTTAAATTTTTGTTTTTTTTTAATTTTCAAAATTCTATAACTCTGATGATTTTGTTTTTAACTAGAAAAGTTATAAACTTATAAATCAGTGTTGGGTGGTAACTATTTACAAGTAACTAATTTACCAAAGAGTTAGGGTATTTGTAACTTTTAGGGTAACTTAGTTACTTTTTTTTTGTTAAGTAACATAACTTTAACCAGGCTATAGTTTATAAAGAAATATTGAACTGTCGTTTCAAAAAATACTATTTATTTTTGTTTCTTTGTAATTTTTATTTTAGACTCACAATTAAATTAATTTAAATTAAACTAAATAAAATTAAATTTATTTTTAAAAGATTAAAACTATATTGATATAATATGGGGAGAGGTTTCTTGGGATTTGGGAAAAATTAAAGAAAGTATTAGAAAACATCTGTTTGGAACTTTCTTAGTCACAGATGAACTAACAGCTTAAACTTTGACAGTTGACAAATCCATGCGGAGTTGACAGTAGGGAAATTTTGCAAAAATTTGAAAGGCAGATCGTAAAGTTTCACTAACTGAGATGAAAAATTATACAGAAGAATGTTATAATTATTTATAATTACACATAATTATATATATATATATATTAATATTATAATTTATTTATTAATGTTATAGTTTATATATTAATGTTATAATTTATATAAAGCATTTTCTGCGCAAAAAACTATTTATGGAAATATTGTGGATAAAAATTTGTACTTTTTGTTTATTTCTATTTGTGTAAATTATATTGACTATTATTTCTGTATTCGGTTCAACAAAAGTTTTGGTTAAATCTGGTCAAATCAAGTAATTTTTTTTTTTTTGCAGAAAAATATCGAGAAATAAGCCAGTGACTGGTGACAAGATTTTTGAGGACGCTTTTTCCAAAGAGATGTTTCTCGGTTTCTGCAATATCTCAACGTAGACTTATCTGAAATAAAAAAAATTGCAAAATTTAGTTAAAGTTTTCCTTTCCTCAACGTTCTTTTCTTTTGGGAATTTTTTTTTACAATTTTTTCTCATCATTTAAAGTCAAAATTGCGATTTTTACGAAAAATGGCGTCATTTTTGAAGTGGAAAACAACCTTAACATAAAAAAATGTTTTTTTTCATGCCCCCTTCAAAAACTTGGAGGGGTTGTTGGTGTTTCCCAGAAAAACTTTTTTTTCTCGAAAAATAGTTATTTTTAAGAAAAATCTGTATAGGAACAAACCAGAACACAAAAGCTGTATTTTTATGAAAGCTAAAATTTTTAATAAACTCTTTTATGGAAATAGTGTTTAAAAAAAAAGTACAAAAATTGCATTCTTTTCAAGTTTTCCCATTAAAAATGAGGAAATATTCCTTGGAGAAATATGAGAAAATTCAATTTCACAGGCAAAAGAACAAAATATTCGAGGGGAAAAATATGCACTTTAAGGTCATTCAACACTTTGGGCCGATCCCGTGAAAGAAAATGACCGTAAACAGCATGAGCAACGAAAATTTGAATATTGCTTCATTTGCCGGCAGCTGCGTCAAAAATACGGTAGGGTCACTTCGCAAAAACGAGAAAATGATGCAATAAATATGGGAGTCAACCCTTGTGCCTCGTTTGGACAAAATATACGGCTCGTTCAAGAAAACGAAGAGAAATTTGCATTCTTGTTAACTCGGTTACAATAAAAGTCAACTGGCCATAAAAATTGCTCCAAGCAGGCTGTAAATTTCTCAAAACACTGACCTCGAATACAACAAATGATAGACTTTCGAAAAATGAAAGCCCTTTTAGATTTTCTTCTAGAAAATATGTCTTCAACCCAAGCTCTGAACTGAAAATTCAATTTCTTCATTTTACTCAGCAGCTTTTACTATATTTTGTATTTTATTACTTTTTTTAAAGATTTAACAATTTTATGTATGGCTATTTTTAGTACTCATAAATACTAAGAATTTATATTTATGACTTTTTTCGATAAAAACAAAATTATTAGAGTTATCGTATTTACGAAATTAAAAAAAAAAGAAAGGAAAATGAAAATTTTAAGTCACGATATGAAAAAAAAGTCAAGAGGGGAAAAATATTGGCATAATTGTTATTATCTTTTTGAATTTTCTTGAAAAATCGAAAATTCAAATTTTGAGCCAAAAAACGTGAGATACGGACAATATTATAAAATCGTTAAATTTTGAGAAAACTTTTTTATCTGACAAGGAGAAATTTATTTCTTACAGTGAAGAAAGTGCATTCATTTAAAAAAGACTGATAACTTAAATACCTATATGGTGAAAAATACCATTAGGTAAAAGATTATTGAAATGACTAAACCTGGAGCCATATCTTTCCTCTTGTATAATTGTAAAAAAATTGGTAATTACTATAATTACTATAATGAGGGTATTACGATTTCCTTAGGCTTAACTATAATTAAGGGTGTTTAATCCCATTTTTAATTTGAAAAATCATTTTCCTCGCAGAATATTTTAGAAAAAAATATATTTTTCCCTTAGGGTTTTTCTTAAAATAGAAATTTGGCTACAGAGCGAAAAAAATATCTAGTCATAATATTTGATAAAAGTATTAAAAAGCAGAAATCGTATTTTTATGTTTGAACTTGATTTAAAGCAGATAAAATTTCATATCTTGTATTGCAAGTATTTGTGTGGATTAGAAAAGAAATAACGTGTATTCTTAGACAAAGAAAGATTTAATTTCTAAATTTAGTACTGAAAAAAAACAATAAAAAAACTTTTCAATATCACGAGTTCCAGAAACTATTAATTTTTAGTTTATACTGTTAACAATATTTCGTAATTAAGAATCTATAGTGCGTTATTTTATCTATTTGATTGCTTCACAAACCACGATTGACGCGATTGTTGTATAACTTCGCTTTTGATATAAGAGGAAAATTACCTTAAATCTCCAATGCATACAATGATGAAATTTTACTCTACAAACAAAATTTGCTTATAAAATAAGAAATCTTTTCTCAGTCTCTTCACCTTCTGAGATTTATCTCTTATTTTTCGTAACAGTTGTAAAAGGCAGATTTTTTCGTCAGAAATGAAGAAAAAAATTGTTTCAAGTCTTTTAATTCTTTGTACGATTTCATGTCAAGGAATTGCATCTGTATCAAATTACAGCTCAAGTAAGTAAAATATTATATTTTTAATAACTACGATATCTAATTAAATAATTCTTAATATATAATAAATAAAATAATTATTTTCAATTGTTCCATAAACAGAGACCATTCTAATTGGAAATGTTTTCTATATTGAACATTTTTGTTAATAGAATATTTTTTCTATAATTAAATGAAAAATTAAATACATAATAGTTATTAGTAATTACTAATTACTAATTACTAATTACTAATTAACAGTAGTTTTTTACTGACTACTTACACTGCTAAAAGAAACAGTGGATTCCTTTACTAAAGAAATTAAAAATTAATTAGACTTTTTCTGATTACTCATTAAAACAGTAATTAAAAACTAATTTCACAATTATGGTTATAATTAATTAAGTTTTATCAAAACTGACGTTTAATTAAATTAAATAATAAAATTGTTTTAATATTTTTAAATTCCTTAAAATTCCATAAAATGCCTTCAAATTCAACAAAAATCCCTAAGGTTTCGCGAAATATTTTTAAACTAATAAAAATCGCTGGAAATCTCTTAAAATACAACGATAAATTAAAAAGTCTCCCAGAATTCGTCAAACGCCCTTCAAAATTTTGAAAAATCTTTTTATCTGATAATCCCTTAGAATTCCATAAACGTACACGAAAATCAATAATTAAGAGGGCTTCATTACCAAAAAAACATCTCTATTTATCAACAATAAGCGTCAAAACCAGGAACACTGAAAGTTAAACAAGTGAATGTTTGTACAGAATAAAAATACCTTTTATATTGCTAGTGCTTAGTCAATTTTTGTTATGCACGTAATTCATAGATGACATTGAAATTATACAATTACAAACATCTCTATATTAAATATTTGAATTATATTGAACATTTTAGGGTAAAACTTTAGGCCCAAACAAATTATTATCGTATAAATCAATATAAATATTATAAATCTCATATAATAATAATAATAATAATAATAATAATAATAATAATAATAATAATAATAATAATCACATAGGGAACAAAGAAAACGATTTAGAATCGAATTCCTATAACTT
This sequence comes from Synergus japonicus, assembly GCA_900474275.1. NCBI lineage: Eukaryota > Metazoa > Arthropoda > Insecta > Hymenoptera > Cynipidae > Synergus > Synergus japonicus. The sequence goes on along the minus strand of UCOH01011473.1, from coordinate 8,872 downwards.
CAAACCCTATAGATTCCCATATTTATATTCCTTATATGTAAATTCCTTCCTATTTTCTATTTTTCCATCTTATCATTGCAGCGGATTCATTGGATCTTCTCTTCCGTCAGAAACGTATAGTTGACAGAACGCCACATGCAAATAGTCGAGCACGATTTCAAGAGCACCCCTACGTTGTGAACATTCTAGAAAATGGAGCCCATAATTGCGCTGGTGCTATATTATCGTCCTCTGTTGTCTTAACCGCAGCTAACTGCGTTGATAATCTTCGCAAATACACTGTTGTTTCTGGTACTGTTCACGTAAAAAAGGGAACACCTCACGGAGTTGTTGGAATACTTAGACACCCAACTGCAGCTCCATTTTCATTTGTACATAATATTGCTTTGCTGCGAGTTGCGCCAGAAATCCGCCTTGGACCAGGACTCAATCAACCAATAGCAATTTATAACGCACAAGTTCCACCCAACGTTTTTGTCACTACTAGTGGCTGGGGCCTTGCCATAGCGAACCCTCGGTGAGATAAAAAATAGTTATTTTACTTTTCTGCCCACTTCCTAATGAAACCCCCTGAACCCCTGAAATATCATTATCCCAAGGGACTCCTTCCCTTATCCTACGGGACTCTCTAAACCACGAGAGTCCACTCTTTATCTCGTCGAACTCCTCTCGTCCTAAAAAACTCTCGGGATTCTCCCTATCCCGCGAGATTATTCCCTCTATCCCAAAGGAATCCCCTCCTTATCCCATGGGACTCTCTAATTCCCGAGACTCCACTCTTTATCCCGTCGAACTCATTCCTTCATCCCAAAAAACTCCCGGGACTCTCAATACCCCACGGGACTCTTTTTCCCGCGAGATTATTCCCTCTATCCCACGGGAATCATCCCTTTATCCCACTAGACTCTCCCTCCGATATCGCCATGTTGGAAGTGAAAAGATAGAAAAGGATAGAGATTTTAGAGATTTTTTATCCCACCCAAGTGTACACTTTGCATCCATGGATTGCAAAAGGGTAGGAATACCCAAATCAATTCCGATTCCTTCAAAGAATCAATTCTTGACTTCGAAGAAATCGATTCCAGGAATCCATGATCTCGTTGGAATCGAATCCCACCGATCAATTCCCAACCCTTACAAAAGCGATAGAAAAAGATTGGCATGGATACTGAAGGATACATTTTTCCTTTCGATTTCAATCCTGAATATTGAAAAAGATTCAAATAGATAGAAATTTCCTTACTTTTTACTTCCAACAAAGCGAATTCGATATCATCGTTTTTGACTGATTTAGATAGTAATTTCTTATATCATTTCTCATATTAATAAATTCTTTTGAAATTTTCAGTGGCCTAAAATGCTTCAGCCCTGGAGAAGTTCGGTAAGTCGTTATAAATATATATTCTAGGATTAAGTAACGTGATAAGTATATATAATAAGTGTATATCATACCTATATATAGAACATTTCACCAAAGTTGATCATACACAATTTTTGACTTGTTCTTCAGTTTGTAAAGCTGCAATTGTTCCAAAATAATGAATATAATATTATTTCCTAACAGTAAACAGGTCTTTCCCGAAGAATTGCGCACAATCACTTTGCGCACAATAAACACACGTGACTGCAGAACTCATCATGGTAATGATGCTACAATTAACGAACTAGTTCTTTGTACTTATCATGAAGATAAGTTTTGTGGACCTGGTGACTATGGCAACCCTCTAGTCTACAACAATCATCTAGTTGGTATTATGGCTTGGGATGGTGGCCATGGAGGCCCGGAAGTTTTTGTCAATGTTGCTCATCCCGGTTATAAAAATTGGATCTACACACAAATGCATAATATACCTGCTCATGTACCTAATTCACCTATAAGAAATCACGGGAACCCTAGGAGACTCTAAAGATGTTCTCGAGTAACGCTCTGCTAATAATATAATTCAAAACAGAGATAATGTTTTAAAAAAATTGTATGTATCACGGGTGAAGGTTCTTTTAGAATTAATACAACTATTGGTAATTTTTTGCTGAACTGTTGTTTCGAAATTTCAAATAAATTAAACACAATACTGATAAAATAATAATTGTGATTATTATTTTGTATATAAATACAAGTAAGTAGTTATAAGATAAGTCTGGAAAACGCGGGGAAAACCCAGATGTTTTTCCCCGAGTTTTCCCTGCTGTGAGGTGTTTTCATGCTGCCTCTCAATGCGTTAAAACGTGCCCTGCGGTTAGTTTTCAAAGTAATAACAGGTATACTGAGCCGAGCGGAGGTACAACAAACCATCGTTCAACCCTTTCAAAGTTCTCATCCGAAGGCCTCGCGTCGAAAATAGTAAAAATTCCCGCACCTAATCCTTAAGCTCAAGATTCCATCAAAAAATTGCGCTAAAGCCTTTTCTGCAATATAATCTTTTCTTTTTCCTCCGAAAGTGGAGGAGGGCCACTTGCACTTTCTCTCGTCTTTCGTCTTTATGGCACCACCAATGGATTTAATTTGCGTGACCAGATTAACTGTTTATTCTCGTATTTTTTCACGTTTTCTCTTATTCCTTCTTACCGTTTCTTTTTTTTCTTGTTGTTTTTATAAACTCTCCCGGGGAAACTCAAGATTCTTTGGTTTTGCTTACTTTCGGAACAGAAAAAAGTAAGAAGGATTATACAGTTTAAAAGAGGGAAAGGGGTTTCATCCTCTCCGATAATCCGATCGTCATAAATTTTTTAACAAGAAATTTTTTAACAAGCTTTCATGGGTCAAGGAATTCCACTGAATTTCCAATGATATTCGAAGTAAGTTCACGTTATCATTAGGAATAGTTCAGTTCGAACTTTTTGCCAACTACTTCCAAAGTTTTCGTGCTAAGAAATTGTAAATTTACAGCCACACGAACATAAACTTTCTCAAAGACAAGGTTTTCTGGTTCAGGTCACAAAATGTGGAGATTAGCCAAAAGTAAGGATAGAGTGTAAATTTTGCATAAATCGTAACAACTTTTCTGCTGAGAATGAAAAAATAGAGTAAGCGCATTAGACACGCGCTTAAGTTGTTTATAGTACTCATTTTAACAACCCTAACAGTATAACTGTAACAGTAAAATAACCGTAAAAGTGAAGCAGTAAAACTTTTCAAAACAGTGCCACCAAGAGAGCTAGATTCTAAAGTCAAGGAAAGGGGCCGTACGACGAGTCGTACACTTCATAGTACATCAGGTCAATTTACCCAAACTCAATAGAAAGACTATTTTATTGTGGCACTCAAATGCCTTAAAAGTAGGACGGAGTCAAGAAGGATTTTAGCTCCGATTTTAGCATTATGCAGTTCGCCTGGCTGAAGGGGCTGAATCTACGAAAATAAATATTTATGGTACACGGAAAAGGCTGAACAATAAACCCTTAAAATGTTATGGCTATTTAAATTTTTATTTAAAATGGCTGGACATAGTAGAAATTGACGTCCAAGAAATGCGACAGCCGGTATTGTTCTCGGATTCTATATGGATCCTAATATATCCTACTAGAAAAGCAATTTTGTTCTTGCGCATCTTGCGACAAAATAAAACCTAATAGGTACCTAAAAGAGCCACTTTAACTGCAGAACTGTAGAATTCAATCCAACTAATTTAATTCCGATTATCCACGAACAATCCTGATAGAGTCTATTAGGGTAGCGCCTTTATATTTTTAAACATTTATAATAACCGGTTACCTCATTGGTACCGATTAGAACCTAATAGACAAATTTAACAAATAGAATATTGGTTTTCGAAAGCACTTAAGTGCCTAATAGAACCACATAGAAAGATTTTTAAATTATAATTTCTATCCTAATAGTAGCTTAAATATCGAATAAAACCGGTTAGAAACCAAACTGAAATAAAAAAAACTCTTAAGAACCATTCAGAATCATATAGAGTTGCAAATGGCTCCTAAGTATTATTTAAACGGTTTCTATTAATTTCTTAACTGTCATTTTTACATGACAACTGTCATTTTTACTGTCAATCTAAAAGCTTTTAGATTTCTAAATTTCACTTTCAATTTGTCTCTGACATTATTTTAACGTAAGAACTCTCCAGTTTACAATAAAATGTGAATTAACGTTGTAGAATAAAGAAAATTCAACACGTGACTGACAAAAGACTTTTTTAACAGATCATAGACGAGATAAAATATTAGTCCAAGCAAAGTCAGTTAGTTGACAAAGTTGGTTAATAAGTAGTTTAAGGTTTAGGGTGGCCTCCCATGATTGCGTTTTGCGTTGCGTCACAATGAGAGTAAAACAGAAAAAAGTATACTTCTATCTTTTTCTCTCTGATTATGACGCTTACAAATAAGGGTGGAATTCCATGCAGGCGCAAAATGCAAAGCGCAAAACGAACAGCCAATGACAGATAATCTTTGAGATGACTGAATTTTAAAAGTATTCTACAATTGGCTGTTCGTTTTGCGTTTTGCATTTTGCGCCTGCATGAGATACCACCCTAACCCAACTTAAAATAATAATAATAATAATAATAACTATAAAATAATTAATCTCAACAAATCTGTTAATTCTTTCGAAAGTTATCTTGCTCAAAATAACTAAAACTAGTAGTTAGTGTATATACGTCTTGAAGAATGAAGACATTTTTTCAGTAAAGTAAAAGCGAAGTTGTAAACGCGAAAAAAAAGCAGAAATCGATATTGAAAGGGTGAATGTTTGAACTAAAGTAAATTTTCGTCCGAAGCTATTTTGAGAAGACAATTATCAGAAGCTTTCTACCAACATAATCCATATATTTATGATTTATGGTCCACGTGCCGAATTTTAAGACTTAAATCTCTATCCTGTCTACTTTTTATATAGAAAAAACAAAAAAATCAAGTGTCCACAAAAACGGGTCGGATTTTAGATCTCAGTTTGAAAAAAAGTTTTAGGTGGAAAAGACATTATCTTGATGAATTCGTGCCTGGTCAGAACGACGATAGGGTTAACTTCGTTTAGACACAGCTGTTTAAACGGCAACCCTAAACTCCCACTCGTTCTGTGGGGAAATCCCCTCTCCTTCAATATTTTTCTTTTCATGGTAGAAAAGCACGTAAACAAGAGAAATTTTCACAGGAAAGCGTTTTTCATGCAACTGTATATCTCACAGAAAAAATTAGAAACTGCTATTCTTGTGTAAGGAATTTTAAGAAGCTTAAAACTTTTGTATTTTCTGAGTTTCTCTTAATATTATTGAAAGTAAAAAAAGAAGTAAACTTGGACTATTTATGCCCGCAAAACTTTTTTTTTTATAAAAACTAGAAATTAACAGAAAACGAAACTCAGGAGACAGAAAATCATAAGAATGAAAGATACAGTGAATTCATTTTGTATTTATGAGTTATGAAAATAAAATTTAAGAAAATTTGAAAAATTAAAAAAATTTGTTATTTTTTAATTTACACCCCCCTCCCCCGCCCGCCGCGTAATCAGTTAGTGTCCTGTTTTTGAGCATTTCAAATATGGTCACTTTAATCTAATGCGTTTATATATTTAATAATAAGATTCTCATGAATTCCTGATGACTGTTCAATCTTGCACGGCGATAGGTTTTTTTCTAACGCTTTCAGAGGAGAATTATTGGGCACGTGCAGGGTCTTTGATATACGCACGCGCGGTAATCTATAGCCCTATACATATAGAGGACGTATAGGAGCATAGGAAATATATAGGGGTGGTGTCAGCAGATGAACCATAAGTATGGGTCAACCCCGCACGCGAGCGGGTCAGCTGTCAGTTGTTTGTACTTATAAGAGAGAGAAAGAGAGAGGAAAGAAGAGAAGGGCAAGGGTGCCACTGTTGCAGCCTGCGGATGCTGTATGTTATAGACGGTGCGGTGTAGAGTTGAAGATTCCGTGCAATGGCCGGCCACCAAGTACCCTATCGGCTCACTGGTCACTATAGATTTTTCATTTTTAACGGAATGGAATGATTCTACGAAAGAAAATGCAAGGATTCTTTTTTTGGGGCTGATATTTCTTTTTCAATTTAATTACTCAGCCCCTCCGAACTTTCCCTTGGAAACCATCGCCAGCATGCTTTCCCACAATACCTGGAATTAGAAGGGTGAAAAACGGGACAGTTCATGTTATTACCCATTAAAGCTCTTGCAGAAATCGGCGACTTTGACCAAGTCTCGAGATAAGTCTTCAGTTGGCCAAACAGCAATCCAACATGACGGATGTCGGGATCTCTTAATCCGTTTGAATTATTTTGGATTTAGACTCCAGACGTTTTTATGCAGTAGGACCGTTAATCTTTCCGAAAAGTCAGATAATTACCGGTTCAAGACTGTCAAAGTCAATGTAATCCGCGACAATAAACCGCATTATTCTATAGTCTAAGAGAATCGTCAACGTCGACTCCTCTAAAGCGTCTTGAATAATCTGCTGAATCTACGTTCTTATCCAGTAAGCCCTTCGACCTTGGTGAAAAGTCAGTCTAATCTACGACTCCGGACCTACGTACCCCTAACCACAAGGCCCGTTTTTCTTTTCGAAAAATCAGTCACGATTCCCTCTCCTCAGCTTGCCGTTAAGCTCTTCTACTTCGACTACACAATGAACCATTCTGAGGTTTTTATTCCGCGAACACTAAGCGACTTAACCCGTTATCCTCTGCTAATTATCTGAGAATCCTGAATTGATCCTTAAAAGTTAATTATGAGAAAATAATTCAGGTAGCATACGTAAGGAACCTGGTCTAGGGACCACCTCCAGCTGTGCGAGATTCTTACAAGTTTATCTACGATAATCTACCATCACTGACGCTCTAAGGACTTGACACATCCACCACAACTACATCAAACAACCCAAGGGCCCAGGGTCTAACACCTGCTGGGATTATTGAAGGCACATTTAAGAAGTTCCTAATTTCAAGGCCGAACAGTCCCCATATTATTTGTAACAGCCCTGATTGACATAATAAATATTAATTATATTGTGACGCGCACTTTTTTAGTTTCAAAAAAAAATGAAACCAAGGTCTCCAAAAGCGACACACAAATGGCCCAAAAAAATAAAATTAAGATAAAAAAAAAATTAGATAATTCAAAAAAAAAAAATAAAAAATAATAATAGGAAAATTTAGGGCGCCAGTCCTTTCTTGGGACAAAGATAAAACCAAAAAATTTTTATGAATAGAAATAAATTCAAATAAAATCAATTTAGTTAAAACATGCGAGAAAGGTAAAGATATGAGGAAATAATATATATTCCTAAGAGATAAAAGATATGAAGATATACATAAAAGACAACCTCGCAAAATTATAACCAAATTAATTTTTAAAGATAAAGACAAGTTAAAAAAATTTAAACAAAACTAAACTAACTACTAGCTCAGAACATTAGTAGAGAAGGGTAGTTCATAAATTATAAAACTCAAAGAATTTTAAATATTATTTAACAAAGTTTTATTCTACTGAATAAGAATATTCTGACATTGGGTAGTAATAACAACGATAGAAATATAAGAATAATAACAAAATTTGACATTGAGAATAAAATGTTTATACAGAGATAGTCAACGATCAAACAAAATTCAAAATAAAGTACATTAAAATCAAAATTATAAGATATTGACACAAAAGTTATATAAAATTTCACAAGCAAAAAGGGACCAACATTGGGGAAAACATATAATAAAATTAAGGGGTTTTGGGCTCTCGCTAATGGGGTATAATTGGATTCTCATTAAATAATTATTTTGGGGAGGATTACATTACATATTGTATAAATTAAGGGTTTTTGGGTTCTCAGTAATTAAAAAGGGTTTGGGTTCTCAAAAAAAAAAAGAGGTTTGGGTTCTCATTACATAAAAAAAAGGTAAAATAATTTAAATTTAAACATTAGAAAAGATAAAGCGTTGAAATCATTTTAAAATTAAGAGAGAGATTTGAAACGGTTAGGCTTAATGATTATTCGGCACTCTGGATTATTAAAATAAGTTAGAAACACATGATAAATCGACGATAAAATTCAATAAATACAATATATTATTAAAAAAATTCAAAAGATATATATAAAGATAAGATGATTCAGCCAAGGAGTCAAAAAAAAAATTAAAATAAACAATATAAAACAAAAATAACTTGGCTAAACCATTAAATGGATCGAATCCTACCTTTTTGATTCACAGAGATACACTTCCTTAAACTTCTAAATTTAGTAAGACTTTATGGTACGTTTATACCTCTGTCCGACCGACCGGTGCAGGCAGAAAGTACATAAGAGTAAAAGAGGTAGAGAATGAAAAATTGGACAAAAAGAACTCTCTATCTCCTTTACTCTCATGTACTTTCTGCCTGCACCGGTCGGTCGGACACAGGTATAAATGCACCATTACACGTGCTTTCACTTCAAGTTTCACAAATCAAAAGAGATCGAGTCAAGTTCTCACGGAAGCTCGTTAGCCTGAAGGAATTACAATTTGGGGGAAAGGGCTGATGCGCGTAAGTCTAATTTCATAATTTCGCATGGTCGTGAGAGTGATAGCCGATGAGGTCCGCTTCCGATTCGTCAATTCGATGTCCTTTCTTCTTCTTTTCCTACTCCTTATCAGCCGTTGTTACAAGATAAAGAGGTTTCGAACTCCTTCATACAAGAGAGAGTGAGATACAAGAACCTTTGATGCTTTCAGATATCAAGCGATGAGGGGAACAAGAATATGGAGAACTAATAATGATATAGTTTCATCCTTCTAAGTTCTAGAGATATAAATGGCATTTAAAAGCCAGTAAACGTCTATTAAAAGACAAGGAGGTAAGAGATAATTACAGGTATCTGTAATAAAGATAATTAGGCGAAATTACTAATTCTTATTTAGAATTATAAAGTAATAGCC
>UCOH01011472.1:0-17629 GCA_900474275.1 Synergus japonicus | reverse complement strand
GAATGAGTATGATTGTGAATTTATTATATTTTATTACATATTTATAATTATTATTTTTATTTTTATATTTTTTTGTTTATTTTTTAATATTTTTTAAGACTTCTTCCGGAGGTTTTTCCACAATGTGGTTTTTCCTGGTCGGGTTGTGCTCAAGCAGTGGAAACAAGGTTTTTTCAATGCGGAAGCACAGGCAAATGCGGGAGTCTGTTAGGCAAATTCAAATTATTTAATAAATATTATTTTTTATTTTCTTCTATTAATCGAGTGTTTGATCATTTTAACCCTTCCATTACTCATAACCTTTTACAGTGTTTTCTATTTTGAAAGTCATCTGTGATTTTTAATAGCGTTCGCATTATTTAGAATTTTAAAAATTTCAAGACTTGATGTAGAGAAATTAATTTTTACAAAATTGTTAATAAACGCAACTTCCTTACTTTCCAATTAAACTTCATTAAAAAGTATTGATTTTATTAGTAATCGATTCTTATCGAACAAGGAAATTTTATTTTAGATATGCGCGTGTTTGTTAATTGAAGACTTGTAGTCTCACCTCTAATTCTTATGGTAGCGGAGCAGAGAATTTTCGAGAATATAAATTTAAAGCAACGAAATAATAATAAAGCAGAATCTCTTTAAAAACTGTTTTCTTAATTATTAATCATTTATCTACTTATTTTTAAATTCTTAAATTTGGTAATTTGTTTAATAAATATTTTAAGGGTGATGGGGCCAAGTTCCAATCTAAAAACTCGATTTCTTCATTTTACTTTACAAATATTAAAATTATAATTTTTTCCCTCTGAATAGAAATTATCAATTTTTTCACCAGAATTAAGCGTAAAGAGCAAGAAAATATCTAATTCAAATATTTTTAAATTAAAATGAAAATATTTAATTTTTAAGTTAGATTTTTAATTTTCTATTTTAAACAATTAAGCCTCTGGATTCTATAAGAGCATATAAAATTCACATGGCCCTTCTGTTTAGCCTCTGTTGTCTTCAAAATTGATTTTTAAAATTAAATTTTTGAAATATATAGCTTTATAGGAAATTTCAGTTACATATTTCAAAAATTTAATTTTCAAAATCGATTTTCAAGATAACAGAGGCCAAACGGAATAGCCATGTGAATTTTATATGTCCTTATAGAATCCAGCGGCTCAATTTCCCAAAAACAAAAATCATGAATAAGAAAAAATACCGAAAAAATCATTTCAGAAATTTTAATTTAAAGAAAATGTATTTAATATTTTTTCTTTTGAGTTTATATCCTTTTAGTGTATTTTATCATTTATATTCAATCAGAATTACCGACCCCGATCTTCTCCACCGACTTTATCGAATTGTTAAATCTGAGTAAACTGCAGTCCTGTTTTACCCTTTTACTGTAAGTAGTTCCCAAAAACGCCACAAACTATGTACAGTACAAGTTGTGGCGCTACGAAAAGTCATCTGGGAATTAATACACAGGCTTAGCAATCTTCCAACTCATCTCTATCTAAAGTGAAGGATGCTGTTCAGTGACATATTTGCACTTACATTTTTTTAAATATAAATTTTATTTTTAAGTGATTAGTTACAACGTTTTCGGATTCATTCGGATTGGAAAGGATAGAAAACTTTGTTCGGATTAGAATGTTACGAACCAAAGTTTAATTTTAAATTAGTAAATCCGGGTAGAAATATTTTGGAAATTAATTTAGGCAAATCGGAGAAGTAAAACGAAAAGAAAGATCAAAAGAATTGATCTTTTAATTATTTTGCGGGATCCTGATCTCCTATCCTCATCCAAGTATAAAATATGTCATCTTATGGGAGAAATAATTAAAGAAAACAAGTTTAATTTTTATATAACAAAATTATATTCTAAAAACCCCCAAATTCGTACCCATAAACAATCGATTATTTATTCTAGTTACAATTCAAAGAATTTTATAGAATATTATTATGATAATACAAGATTGAAAGCCAAAACGATATAGTCGCTTACCTAATCCTGTAGTTGCTTAAAACTACCATTAGAGATGAAACGGGTGTTAATTAGTTGATCCGTCTTATCTCTATTGGGCTATAGACACTTGTTTCTAAATTGTCGTTATTGATTCCAATATCTCGAGTCCTTAATTAGCATTATTATGAGCTAATCACTCCCACGCTTTTCGTTTTTCACTGAAATTACACGGAAAATACCGCAGTTGGCTTTTAACCAGAAGGCGTGAGGACCATTAAATCCCAACACCCTTCTCTAGGCATTTCTATGTAAGCTCGGTTTATTTGTTTAAAAATTTTAATTCTTGCTCGTTTTGAGATTCGAGCCCGAATTAGAATTTAATGCCGTTAAAACGACATTAAATTTCTTTTTTGTTTTACAATAATTGAATTAGTTCATAATAATAATGATGATAAGGAAATTTGTAAAGGAATTTCCTTATTATTGAATTGAGGGCCGATTTCAAAGGTTTTAAATCATGTCTCTACAATTAATAATTCACTCACTCTCCAAGTGTGATGAACACACGCTTATTTAAAATAAACGAACGAAACTGGCCCAGAGGATGAAACATCGATCGGCAAGAGAGAAAATTAAGAGGAGAAAGAATTCTTTACACACTTAAACATATCTCTCACTCTCCAAGTGTGATGAACACACTTATTTAAAATAAACGAACGGAAGTGGCCCAGAGGATGAAACATCGATCGGCAAGAGAGAAAGTTTACGAGCTTATTTTCCGGAATTTTACATTCGCGTAAATCTGTCGAATTCACGGCCACCCAAGAAGAAGGCGTGGATACAATATCGACGATTGAACTCGAGACGGGCGCCGATTTCCGAGGTACAAAACTTAGAGAACTTCTTTATCGGTCAACGAAGAATATCAGACTGCGAAGAGCAACTAAAATGCTTAGTTTTTATGATACCCGTCATAAGTGTGCCATCAGTGGATTTGGTGGGAAATTTTGATGTGTCAGGATTTTATGTCTTGAGAAAGAATGGAGGTAAAAGAACTTTTGACTGAATGCTCTTTCGAAACCTTGCAGAAGTGCAAATTCTTTGATAGAGGACAAATATCTCCAAATTGTTAACCATTGCATTAGTCTTTGTAAAACTTGCAATTACTTGCGTACTTTTGTTTATTGCTTAATTGAGCAGGAATTTGTCAAATTGACAATATAATGCAATAAAAGAGATACTTTGTCATTCCATTGGTAGTTCATGTTTCGAAAGAATTTCAAATTCTATTTTTCAACTCAGTTTTATGTGAGTATTTATTAAATAGAAATAATAATATTTTTATAGCTGAATATTGGTCAGCTGATTGTAGAAATAGGTCAGAGACCCGAGGTAAGAAATGCGGAAGGACGAATATGAGATCGGAAGAGGTGTGAGTTTGGAGTATCTGATAACACATCTCCGCGCGGCCATCATGCATTCATATTAACTGCTCGTATAAGGGCGTCCGTCTCTAGCATTTGTAATCAAGTATCTATGACCTTTAGTAACATTTTTGATATATCTCTTATCGTTCCTTTATAATCTTATCTGTTACTTTAAATTATTATTTTATAAAGAATTATTCCTATATGGTCTAATTATTTCTGCGTTTGTTAAATTCAACTCATACTTCGGGGCTTGCCTAATCGTTTCTTCACCGAGGTGTCACATTTACAACTCTGGATACTTGTGCCATTGGCCTCAGAAAAATATTCTCATACATTGAAATCTTTACTTATGAAATATGTTGAACGAATTCTCGTAAGTGGAATTTTAAAGAAAATATCGGTTTTTTAAGAAAAGAATATTTTTCAGGGGGTTGGTACGTAACACTTTAGAATGGAAGTAGGCTTGAAATCCACCTTTTTTGTTTTGTCTGATTGTATTCTTTTCCTAAATCGGTTAATTCTTTCAGATGAAGTACCAAGATTTAAAGGATCTTTCGTTAGAGATGCCTGTCTTCTAGTTATAGGTAAAGCTCTATTTTATTTTGATCTTACGTGTAATGCCAAAACACGAGAGAATTGTTCTTCAGGTTCTTGAGTAGGGTTGATTCCAGAAAGCTCCACCTGAATCGAAGGGTTAATGTTAGTGTGCCCTTCTTCACAGGAAGAATCCTCATCAGAAGTCTCAGTTTCAATATCGCCCTTTTTGGTAATAGGATTCCCCGATAAGGCTTCCACTCATTTATTTAATTTTCCTTTTTTATATTCATATATGTATTCATAATTTTTCAATTTTAAACGCCATTTTATTAGCTTAGTCCCAATGTACGGATTCATGGTTGCAAGCTAGGATAAATTCGCTGCCATAGAGATAGGGTCTAAAATTTTCAATCGCGAAAAGGACAGCCAAACAACACTTTTCCGCCTTTTCAAATTTTTGTTCTCTATCATTCATCATTTTGGAAAAATATGCCACTGGCATATCAATGTTTTTCTTTTCTTGAGAGCACAGCCCCTACGGCGTAATCTGATGCATCCGTGGTTAATTTAAATGTTTTGTTGAAATCTGGATATTGCAAAATGGGACTTCTAGTAAGATATTGACGAAGTTTTCGAAAACTTCGGATATGCTTGGTTCCCCAGTCAAAAGGGACATCCTTTTTCAAAAGGTCAGTTAGTGGTTTCGCCAACTTGGCGTAATCTTTAATGAACCTTCTGTAATATCTGGATAATCCTAAAAACTGGCGAAAATTTTACTCATTTTTAGGGGTAGGGAAATTTTTAATCGCCTCAATTTTTTAGGGTTTGGCCGAACGCCATCTCTACCAACCATATGGCCCAAATATGCTACTTCAGCTCGGAGGAAATCACACTTGTTTGGTTGCAGTTTGAAATTGGCGTCTCTCAATCTACCGAAAAACCTTTTGACCTTTGAATCGTGGTCATCGAGAGTTTCCGAATGTATAATTATATCATCAAGGTAGGTAAAGGCCTCAGTTCCATACATTCCTGTAAGCACATTATCCATCATACGTTGAAAAGTTGCAGGAGCATTTTTAATTCCCATGGGCATTCTTAAGTATTCGAAATATCCTCGAGCAGTTGAAAAAGCTGTTTTGGCTCGATCTTCGGGGTGAGTTTCTACTTGATGAAACCTACTGGCTAAATCGAATACAGAAAAATACTGGGCTGTTCCTAAATGATCTAGAATATCTGTGATATTGGGTAGGGGTATGCATCCCCCACTACCTTTTCATTTAATAACTTATAATCAACCACCACTCGATATTTCCTAGTTCCAAACGCGTCCATTTTTTTCGGGATGATCAGAATGGGGGAATTATATGGGGAATTTGATTCCTTGATTATCCCAGTGTCTAGCTGTTTTTGAATTTGGGCGTCTGCTTCTTCGGCAATCGCTTGAGCGTGTCTATAAGGTTTCCTGGATATTAATTTATCATCGATGGTTGGAATTCGATGTTGAATAAGATTCGGACAAGACAACTGCTCTCCATTTAGATGGAAAATATCAGAGAACTCTTCTGCCCATTTATATACATAATCTTTCTTTTCATCTGTTAAATGAGAGACATGCAAGGATTTTTTTACCTTTTCCATGCGATCCAAATTCAGCTCTTGAACCTCTACTTCGACACCTTGTTGAGAGTCTTCAGAGTCGAAATCAGATGTCATTCCTCCGAGAAAATCGTAGTTTTCATAAGGAAAAACTTCTTGGGGGGGGGGCATTCTAATTCTATGTCCTTCTCCATCTCGGATGACGCTGTCTCGAATAACATTTTTTTCTCGTTCCGACACCAAAAAATAATCAAATCTCAATCCTAGATTTTTCTTTCGGTTGTAGTCAGGATAAGGCCAAAAGGTATAAGATTTAGCCTTTTTAGGATAAAGGAATCTGAAAGAGTCCACGAAACCTTTTTCCAGTAACTTCGTCATGCTGGTTCTTTCTTGTTGAGTAAATCCAGCGATTTCGCAATTTTTTTCTGGTTCGGCCAAATCTGTTTCCTTATGGGCTACATTAAAGTCGCCACAGATGATGACCATTTTTATTTTGTCCAATTTTTGCAGTGATAACCCTTGCCTCCATATCAAGTTTCTCGTTTTTCAATCCATGAGTAACATTGATTGGTTTGATCTTGGAATATAAGGAAACACCACCGTTTATTATCCAAATGTGTATGAAGGGGGTCAGATTGATCTTCATTTTCCTGTACTTTATCAGCATAATCTTGAAGGAACTTTTGAATTCTTTCCGAGAACGTGTAGGGACCTAACATACCGACTTTAAATGCTAGTGAGTTTCCACTCTTGTAAATCAGGCTTAACCCTAACTGGTTACCTCTGGCCGTTCACCCCTCTTCTCTCCCCTCTTTGGCAGCCGACCACGCCGCGGTGAACATGTGATGACAGGTCCGTGCAATGGGCCCTGTCCTTGTTAATAAACTTAGTTGAATTGATTTCTGTTTTAATTAATTTCTTAACCTCTGAAATAAAATAAGTGCATCACATAGTGCTGGATTTAAGTGGCCGTACAAACCACCCACATTGGTGACCCCGAAAGTTGATTACATAACACGCAACATAAATGCGTTAAAAGAATCCAGCCCGGCGTGGTCGCGTCTACTCTTTATTTCAACCACGCGGCTGCCAACTCTCTACCTGAGCCCGATTCTCCGCCGCCTTGATGTCTCCACTCACTCGACTGTGATTATTTCCGAGGGATTTTTCAATTCAGACCATCGCCACGATTCTGGAGCATTTCCACCTGCAATTTCACGAAGCCTTCGCCATATTGGAAGCTGCTCACGCTAGACGACGCCTTCCAGCATGAACACGAAATCAGCTCGTATCGCGGCCTGAAAGTACCAATCCACATGGATTTCTCCATTTGTTTTTAAGCAATTTATATATTTCTCTTTACCAATAATTTGGTTTTACAAATTATTTTATTTAAAAAAAAAAAAAATCTCTGGTTCTCATTATTTAATTTTTTTCAACGTTCTTTTAAAGTCGCATTTTCGATTCACACACAACGTTTTTACCAGAGAACTTAGATGCTGCGCGCGCATCTCTTTACAATTTGTAAGCATTCTACCGCATTTTTAAATTGACAGGTCTGCATTTCGCACCTTTTTACAACGCGTCATTACCTATACTCATTTAAATAATCTTAATACATATTAATTATTTATGCTAGTGTTGACGATCACCTCTTCCGAAATTTCTGTCTCGCTTTTTGCAGGAAGTTCGGAATTGATGAGCACCACCCTACATGGTATTTAAATCTTTCTATTGTATCATAACCTCATTTATTATTTTTTTTTTCTTCTAAACAGTACATTTCTTTCGCTTATGTAACTAAATTTAATTCATTTAATTTACAATCAATTTTAATTTTGTAATATTCGGCTAACTTAAAAATACTTTTTCAAAAATTTCTAAAATTTAAAATCTCCTTAACTTTCTTGTTTGTCATATTCGCGAGGCTTAGCCACGCCTCAAATTAGTAGGCTTTTCTTCCTTGAACGAGTACTGTTTTCGCTCTTTTTCGCAGGATTTTTCGGGTGTGTGTTCGGTGACGTCACAGCATCGTACTATACGGCGACATCACAACATCTTCAGCGCTATTGACATCTCAGGTGCTCCTAGCTGTGCTCCGGATCGACGCTCAACGGATCATTAACATTTTAGCTGTAATTTTTTTTATTTTTATTTTCACTCTTTTGCTCATCAATTGCTTGTGCCCGATCGATATGGCTCAAGATACATCAGCTGCTGGGTCGAGCGTCCCCCCGGATCCCGAGCTCTCTGGTAGTTCACATGATCGCGTCGATTCTTACCGGATTCCAAAAATCCCGCCTTGTTATCGCGGCAATTTGGCGTCTTGGTTCCTTATTGCGGAATCATCTTTTAAGACAGCTCACGTTACTGACCAGGTCACTCAGGCTCACAGCCTTATTACGGCATTGGATTCTGATATGATCTTCCACATCAAAGACCTCATCGAAATCGATCCTCCTCCTCGCAATCTGTACGCGCGCATCAAAGAGCGTTTGCTCTCCGTTTACGCAATCTCAGCCGAGGCGCGCTTATGACAATCTGCTTGCACACTTTAAGCTCGTACCTGTGCTTCATAAATCACGCTTGGACGACGTCGTAACTAAATTGAGTATTCAAGGTTTTCTTAAAAACGCCGCGATCTCAGATATTAGCGTAGTTAACTCGCACATTTCATACTCGAATATAGTTCTAGAATTTCCGGAAATCACATCTACGTCAACCGAGGTCAAAAATTTTCAAAAAAATGATTTTCACCATATTGTCACTAACGGTCCACCAGTTGCTGAACGCGCGCGACGTCTGCCGCCGGAAAAAATGGCCGCTGCGAAGGCTATTTTCCAACAGTTGCAGAGCGACGGAATTGTCAGACCATCGAGCAGTCCATGGGCCACACCCATACATATGGTAAAAAAAAGAATGGGGAATGGCGCGTTTGCGGGGACTTTCGCCGACTTAACACCATAACGGTACCCGATAAATATCCAGTACCCCATCTTCACGACTTTTCGTCATCGCTTAGCGGAAAATCCATCTTTTCCAAACTTGATCTTTGCATGGCCTACCACCAAATTCCGGTAGCGCCTGAAGACATAGAAAAAACTGCTGTGATAACTCCTTTCGGACTTTTTGAATACACCGTAATGACCTTTGGCCTCAGGAACGCGGGGCAAACTTTTCAGCGATACATCAATCACGCTCTGGGAGACTTAGACTTCGTCTTTGCATACATAGACGATATCCTCATAGCTTCTTCCTCACCGGAGGAGCATGAGGAACATCTGAGGTGTGTCTTCCGGCGCCTGAGGGATTTTTCGCTGAGAATAAACCCAAGCAACTGCGAGTTTGGGACTTCCCAACTCGAGTTCCTTGGCTATTTGGTCAGTCCGAAGGGATGTTCTCCCACACCTGATAAAGTAAAAGCGATAAGTAATTTCAAAAAGCCCAAAACCATCTGCGACATGCGTCGTTTTCTGGGCATGGTTAACTTTTACCGTCGTTGCATTCCTCATGCAGCCGATCATCAGGCTCCATTAAACACTTTTCTCTGCGACTCTCGCAAAAACGATAAACGGGAGATTCCTTGGAATCCCGAGGCAGAGGCGGTTTTCGAGCAGGTCAAGACCGACCTATCCAATGCCGTTCTTCTTTCGCACCCAGTTGCCGACGCCGCTATACGACTCGTTTCTGATGCATCCGATTTCGGAATGGGAGCTTTTCTCGAACAATTTGTTGACGATTCATGGGAACCTCTCGCTTTCTTCTCAAAAAAATTCTCACCCGCTCAACGTGCATATAGCGCTTATGACCGCGAATTAACGGCGATCTATGAGACTATTTGATACTTCCACTACTTTTTGGAGGGTCGAAGCTTCAAGATTGTAACAGATCATAAGCCTTTAATATTCATGTTTACACAACGCGCGGGTGGAATTTCAACGAGACATCAGCGTCAGATTTCTCTCATCTCTCAGTTTACAATCAGCATCGAATATCTACCGGGTTCTGAAAATGTCGTTGCCGACTCTCCATCGAGAGTCGAAGCTATTCACTTACCATCCGAATTTAGCCTATTAGAACTAGCGCAAGCTCAGGCCTCTGACGATGAATTAGCCGATCTCTTGGGCGATAATAAATCTTCGTTAAATCTTAAAAAACTTCAATGGGGGAGCGATCATACAACTCTTGTTTGTGACCTCACTGGGTCCACATTACGTCCGTTTATTCCACTCAGTCTCCGTAGGCGTGTTTTCGATCTATTTCACAACCCAGCGCATCCTGGAGCCAGGGCAACTGATCGCCTCATCAGACAACGGTACGTCTGGCCGGCGATGCATCGAAACATCACTTCTTGGTGCAAAACGTGCATCGCCTGCCAGAAGTCCAAGGTCACAAGGCACAATCACTCACTCCCGGCTTCCATCGTGGCTCCAGATTCTCGCTTTCAACACGTACACATGGACATTATCGGACCTCTCCCGTTAAGCAACGGTTTTCGTTACTGCCTCACCATCATCGATCGGTTCTCCAGGTGGCCTGAGGCTGTTCCTCTTACCAACATCGAAGCACTAACGATATGCAGAGCCTTTGTGGATCAGTGGATCTCGAGATACGGTACACCCGAAACCATAACCACTGATCAGGGTTCGCAATTCGAATCCCAACTCTTCGGTGCGCTTCTTCAACTAATCGGATGCCATCGCATTCGAACAATAGCTTATCATTCTGCGGCCAACGGCATGATCGAGCGTTGGCACCGCTCTTTAAAGGCTTCCATCATGTGTAGCGCAGACAAGGAGTGGTCTCGCACTCTTTCGACCGTCCTTCTGGGCCTCAGGACTAATGTCCTCGACATCGGGGCTTCTCCAGCGGAGTTCGTGTTCGGGACGATGCTTCGAGTCCCTGGGGAGTTCGTTTTCCCCGAATTTTTCCGACCTAATCCTCAGTTCTTCCTCGAAGAATTTCGAGAGAGCATGAGGAAGCTCAAACCCATACCGGTCGCGCACAAGCATAAGAAGAAGCCTTTCCTCTTCAAGGATTTAGCAACGTGTACTCACGTTTTTCTCAAAAATAATGCCAAACGGTCTCTTGAGCGGCCGTATTCCGGTCCACACAAAATAATCGAACGCACCTCCGATCGTGTATTCGAGATCGATGTCAATGGCGAAGCTCGCCAGGTATCGGTCGAGAACATCAATCCGGCTTATTTCGCTCGTGACGACATCGAGCACGCATCCTCTTCCGCAAGTGAGGTCTGCGACCCACCATTGCGAACGTACGCACAAAAAAAACAAGTCTCTTTCCAGGCTCAATAAGCTCCTGCTTTTAGAGGATGGCTGCGCTTCGCGAAGCATCTTTTCAAATATAAATTTCAAAAATTGTACTAATTTCTCTTCGAAATTTCTATGTAAACCGTAGCTATGTACTAAACATCTCAACCATAGGAAATTTCCTTTTATAAAAATGTATACATTTATTTATAAATTTAATTTTTAATATTAAGGCAACGACAAGACTGAATGTCAGCGACTGACTCATACTTAAGTTGTTAACTATTTTTAAGCAACCTGACTAGTCATCGAAACGGATGTAATTTTTACCAATTTATATTTTCAAAAAAACTCACTTGTCGATAGCTTTCAGACAATTTTTGGTACAAACATTTTCTTTCTCTTTATACAATGTTATATCTTTTTACAACGAATATTTATTCTTTTACAACTAAGTGTAAACCTCATCGACAAACTGTAAGAATGTGAATGTATGAATGATTGACAATCGATCAGGCGAACACTTATTTTTCTAACTATGTAACCTCATAACCCGAGGACTTTTTCTTTTAATTTATCGCATTATATCGAGTCTTTACAAACGCCTCGTGTGAATGCAAGAGTGTTTGAATTTGAGTGATTTGTAACCTCTCGACTCAATGCTTTTCAAATTTATATTTAAATAATGTACCATCAAGGTCCCAACATCCTCTTATTTATTTATTTATTTATATATCGTTGTCACTCGGGGGGGAGTATATGTAGGGACCTAACATACCGACTTTAAATGCTAGTGAGTTTCCACTCTTGTAAATCAGGCTTAAGGGCATGCTCTGCCCCGTGGTTTGTAAAAATTTCTTTTCGAAGTCACCACGGCCAAACGAAATAATATATCGCTTTCAAACTTTGGGATATGGGAAATGAGACACTAAATTGCGTTTTAAAATTTAATTTGAGTAGCAATTTTGAAAAAAATCCGATTCCTACCTTACCGACTTAGCTTTTTTTTCAAAATTTCTACTCAAATTAAATTTTAAAACGCAATTTAGTGGCTCATTTCCCATATCCCAAAGTTTGAAAGCGATATATCATTTCGTTTGGCCGTGGTGACTTCGAAAAAAAATTTTCACAAACCACGGGGCAGAGCATGCCCTTAACCCTAACTGGTTACCTCTGGCCGTTCACCCCTCTTCTCTCCCCTCTTTGGCAGCCGACCACGCCGCGGTGAACATGTGATGACAGGCCCGTGCAATGGGCCCTGTCCTTGTTAATAAACTTAGTTGAATTGATTTCTGTTTTAATTAATTTCTTAACCTCTGAAATAAAATAAGTGCATCACATAGTGCTGGATTTAAGTGGCCGTACAAACTACCCACAAACGCCCGATCATCACATTCTTTACATGGATCAAGTGCTTCTAGTTCTTTAAGGAATTCTTCATCTTCTTCTCCCTCAGACACATGAGTTCGTGGAGGTTTCAATCCTTCATCCATTCCTTCGTGGTCCCACATCATGGAATCAGTTCCTATTTCAGAGAGATTTATTTCTCGTTCTGTAATGGATTTGTCAAACTGTGAAAATGACTTCTGAAGATTTTCCTTCAATAAACTCACGTTGCTGTTTTTATTGTGAGACATTTCCAGAATATCGAACTCTGTTTCATCGTCTTTACTATCGATGACAGGTGCAGGTATATTCATGATAATTTCGTCGGGACCTGCAGATCGTGGGCTATTTTCTTCTGTTTGATCTTCAGATGTAGTGTATGGAAATGGTGGAGGTGATTCTTTTTCTATTCCCTCACGAGCTAACCTGTCGGCTTCTTCGTTACCCTTAATACCTTGATGACTCGGAATATGATTCCATTGAACATCCAGTGTTTCAATGGCTCGTTTTAGCTTCTCGAATTCATCGCGATTTTGCATGGGTTTATTATTATAGCTTTTCCAGTCGTTGGATTCCCATTTAGGAATCCATTCTGTTGCACTGTTAATCAAGAACTTCGAGTCAGTATTTATCCGCAATTTCTGAATTCCTGCTTCACGGGCTTTATATGCAGCTTCCGTAGCAGCTTCTATTTCCGCGGCATTATTTGTGTGGCGACCTCGAACTGGTTGAGACACGTTCAAAGGGCTATTTGGTCCAAACCAGACTCCAATTCCTGCCTTCGATCCTTCTGTCCCATTATAACTACAGGCTCCGTCAATATATACATTTACGTATGGATCTTGATTTTGACTTAGCCAGAGAGAAGGAGGCGGTAAGTTTGGAGGTGCACTCTTTGGTGGTTGAATTACTTTCCTTCGAGTCGTTGGGGGTCCCAAGCTAGGGAGAACGCTTCAGGATTTTCTGAATACGGGGGAGTCGGAGTTTTCCTCTGTTTCACTATCAGAGGATTGGGAATCCTCAGTAGAGATATGGATTTCTGGAATCTCTTTCCGACGTCTGGAGACCCTAGTTCCTATTCCACTTTCGTTTGGATCTGATACTTTTGTTCCCGGGGGAGGTATATATTCTCCTTCTATGCCCTCTATAGCAGAGGCTCGTAATCTTCCCCTTGGTGCTGGGACAGTACCAATAGATGAAAGGGATTTTGTTTCTGAGGGCCTATAGGAAGAGGTTCCGGGGATAGCGGGTTTTCTTCTTATAGTGCTTGTTGTTTTCTTTAATATAGGAGGTACCTTTCTAGAAGGATCTTGAGCTGATTTTGCAGCTTCCTCCGATGTATTTCGTTTCCTAAAACCAACAGCCTTTTCTGACGTTGGTGCCGTTTTTGTGTTTTTATCAGAAGCGGACGAAGCACTTCTTGTTATAGGTAAACTTTTATAGTTTTGGTACTCGGAAGCCTTCAATATTTAAACGATATAGTGGTTCATTCGGAGGCTTACAGTTATAGTACTCGTGTGAATTCGGCCTCCTGTTGAGGTTCCGAAAATGTTTCTGGACATGGCTCATTCTTGGTTGGTCTCTCCATACGAGTTGAATCTCCGGAATCATAAGAGTCAGAAGAGTCAGTATCTTCTTCATTGATGACGGGGTTTCCTGAAAGGGCTTCAACACCTTTGTTCAATTTACCCTTCTTGTACTCGTAGGTGTACTGTTAGTCTTTCAGCTTCAAACGCCATTTTATCAACCTTGTGCCTGGATTTTCGACATACGTCATCCAATGGACAGGTTCATTATCGCAAGCCAGGGTGAATTCTCTTCCATATAGATAAGGGCGGAAGTTAGCTATAGAATACAATACAGCTAGACACTCTTTCCTCAGGACTATAATTGAGTTCACAGTCATTCATGACTTTCGAGAAATAGGCTACAGACATATCCACACCTTTCTTTTCTTGGGTCAATATGGCTCCAATGGCGCTCTCTGAAGCGTCTGTGGTTAATTTAAATCTTTTGTTAAAATCGGGGTATTGAAGAATTGGGTTTCTACACAGATAGCGACGAAGTTTCCGGAAACTGGAGCGTTGTAATGCAGCCCATGTGAATACCGTATCCTTCTTCAATAGTTCAGTCAGGGGTTTAGATAGTTTTGCATAGTCCTTAATAAACCTTCTATAATAACCGGACAATCCTAAAAACTGTCGTACTGCTTTAACTGTTTTAGGTGTAGGAAATTTCCTAATGGCTTCAATCTTGGCAGGGTTTGGTTTCACTCCATCTCGCCCTATTATATGGTCTAAATAGGCCACTTCAGTACGAAGGAAGTCGCACTTATCAGGCTGAAGTTTTAGGTTTGCGTTTCGAAGCCGAGCAAACAGTCGTCGCACCTTGATGTCATGGTCTTCTAGATCCTCCGAATGAACCACTATATCGTCTAAATATATGAAGGCTTCCGTTCCATGCATTCCAGTGAGAACAATGTCCATCAAGCGTTGGAATGTTGCCGGTGCATTTTTTATTCCCATAGGCATGTGTAAATATTCAAAGTGTCCTCTGGGGGTAGAAAAAGCCGTTTTTGCTCGATCATCAGGGTGAGTTTCAACCTGGTGGAATCCGCTGGCCAAATCGAAGACTGAGAAATATTGAACCCTACCTAGATGGTCCAAAATGTCTGTTATATTAGGTAGACGATATGCATCACCCACTACCTTCTCGTTTAAGGCTCTGAAATCAACGACGACTCTAAATTTTCGCTTTCCAGATGCGTCCATTTTTTTAGGTACGATCATTATTGGAGAGTTGTAGGGGGATTTCGATTCCTTAATAATACCGCTGTCGAGTTGTTTATCGATTTGAAGGCGAACCTCGTCTGCAGTCGACTGAGGGTGCCGATAAGCTTTTTTCGAGAGTACCTTATTATCAATCGTAGGAATTCTATGTTGGATGAGGTTAGTGCATGTTAATTGTTCTCCATTTAGATGGAATATATACCTTTTGTATGCGATCTACCGATGGTTTCACCGATTTGTTCTGTGTATTCTCTCTAATCTTATCGTCGAGGGAGATTTCGGATTCATTGTCAGATGATTCATCACCTGGAAACTCGTAGGTCTCACAAGGGACTATCCTCTGAGGTGGAATCTCTAAATCTATGTCCTCGTCAGCAATGTTGATTGCGAGAACATGACAAACTCCGTTGTGAACAGAGACCAGGGACTCTCCCATGAATAGATCCCTTCGCGTATCTATCCTTGGAAGGTAGCCGTTAGTGACATCTGAATTAATGATGTCAATTGGAACGACCTGTCGACTTCTAGCCTTAATTTTAAAGATTCTCCTGAACGGTTTAATCTCGTGTTTTAATGCCTTACTTGCTTCTTTAGACTCGTTGTCAATAAAGCGTACTGGGGATATTGGTCTAGATTTTGTTACCATGGTGTTATGTCGAAAAGAAAGCTCTGCTTGTTCTTTTCTTAGGTAAGGACTTCCTAAGATTCCATCGCTAGTTATAGGAAAATTATTCCTTACCACGTGGAATTCTGAAGTTGAATCCAGGATAGGGACCTCAACAGTACCTACAGTTTCAACAGGATCGTTGGTTATTCCTGCAAGCAAAACCGAGCGTTCAGGGTCAAATGTTGTATCAGTTAATAGTGCCTGAGTTTTTATCAGGTTTAAATCAGAACCAGGGTCCACTAGAAAGGTTGTCGTTTTCTTTCGGAAACAGGGAGAAAAGAATTCCACTACCGGGGAGTCCTTGGTTTGTCCTCCTGTTCGAAAGATCCTATAGTGTTCTTTACTGGACGCTCCTGCTGCGGTTGACTCTTGATTGCGTCCGAGCCCAGAGTCTGTTTCATGTTTAAATCTCTTGAAGGAGCCGGTGAATTAGATCTAGACGATGGTTTTCTTGGTCCGTTCCAGGGGACATTTTGCGTCATTGGAAATTGAGGCGTTGCACCAAAAGGGTTGAATGCAAAGGGCGCTCTATTTCTTGAGAACTGCGCGTACTGTCCTAAACGTAAGGTTTCCATATATTGGGTTAAGTTCTCGTAATATTGTTGTAAGAGCTGATTGTAGCTGGGAGGAGGGAATGTTCCCATTGGCATATTTTGAAAATTCTCAATTTCAAAGGGAACTTGTTTTTTGTTTTCCCTTGAAATCCTATCTTGATCATCTTTTGAGATTGTTTCTTTTAAGAAAAGATTAATAGGACAATCAGAGATGCTGTCCTTTCGGGATACATGGAAGGAGTGAGCCATTCCTTTCGACTTCTCCCCATTATTCAGCCTTTCTTCTTTTAAAAGTGCGAGTTCTAATGCCTCACTGAGATCCGTAGGGCTTTTGACGTCCACAAAGGTAGATATCTCATCAGGAAGTCCCTTAATGAAGCTTTCTAGGGCATATTCCATTATTGGTTGCATGAGAATACTGCTTTCCTTTTCTCGGACAAACGTTCTGCGGTATTTTTGTTCAAGAGTGTATCTTACACCACTTATAAGCCCTTGGAGCCTGTCATAATAATCATTTACTGTTTCTCTCTGTGTCATGCGTAAGTTGATGATTGCATCAAAATACCATTTGTAATTTTTATTAGGAGCAAATCGTTTCTTCAAATGTGAGACTAATTCATTAATGGTGTTAAATTGTTTGTCTCTAACACTTTCGCAAGCAACTCCCTTAAGTTTGGAAAGTACAGCTTTAATGAACATGGGTTCAGTAGCGGGTGTTACGAACACTGCACCATTTGCAACGTCTTGTAAGAATTCTTTAAGTTCGGGGGTTTTTCCATTAAAATCGGGAATATGATATGTACTGCTTTGTAGCGTCATATTTTGCAATAGGGAATTCATTACAAGGCTGGTATCCATTGGGGCGATAGGGAGTTGAGCTTGAAGATTGGGGTTGGCTCCTATCATGTGATCAGCCACCAATTGATCAAGGTGATCAGCGTTGTAATCCATATTTCCCCGATTGTTAGAAATGGAATCACCGTTGTGTGCCATTTTTCCCTCTTCTTTTTTTTTTTTTTTTAATCGGTACCTAGTCAAGGGAGGGGGAGGTGGTAGTTGTCTTTACGATGGGGTTGTTGAACCACACCGGATTATTTTAGTTGAATTTGTGATCTAAACGAATCCAAGTGGTTTATTCCAGGCATTCCTAGCATCCCATCTAAGGAAAAAGGAGTCGTGGAAGAGACAACCTTAAAAACAAGGAATTGGCCTTGGTGAAAAAACGTTGCTTCATCAATACTCACGAGTGCTCTTCCAGAATAAATGTCAATAACTGATCGGTCGATGGTACTAGGATTCCTGATTACACTTTCACTTATAAGGTTAAAAGGGGAATCTATTACTGTTCCGAATCTTTATGTCGGGTTTTACTTTATTTGTGCCTGACGACAGTGTTCTTCATCTCTCTTGCACCGCTAGAGTTATTGTATCCTTCTCTTATCTACT
>UCOH01011469.1:0-61592 GCA_900474275.1 Synergus japonicus | reverse complement strand
AATTATGAAAAATAATAATTCGGAATTATAAAAACTAGGGCAAATGGTAATTCGGAAAAATAAAAATTATGAAAAATAATAATTCGGAATTATAAAAATTAGGGCAAATGGTAATTCGGAAAAATAAAAATTATGACAAAAGGAAATTCGGACAAATGAAAATTATGCCAAATGATAAATCGGGAAAATAAAAATTATGAAAAATAATACTTCGGAATTATAAAAATTAGGGCAAATGGTAATTCGGAAAAATTAAAATTATGAAACATAATAATTCGGAATTATAAAAATTAGGGCAAATGGTAATTCGGAAAAATAAAAATTAGGGTAAATGGGAATTCGGAAAAATTAAAATTATGTCTAATAGTAATTCGTAAAAATAAAAATTATGGCAAATGCTAATTCGGAAGATAGCAAATTCGGTAAAATTAATAGTCGGTCAAATGAATTTCAGTAAAATGTAAATTAGGTAAAGTAGAATTTGGGTGATATTCATGCGTCTCTATTTTAATCAGTATTGACACGCTAGCTAGTAAGTGTCGCTAGTAAAATACGAAAAAAAACCACAATAGTCCAACCTTGACTAGGATTCTACCTTGACGATACTCCCCTACATGTTTAAAAGTAGAAATTGTTGAAAAAAAAAACCCGGTTAACCCTGCTCATACGTTTTCTCATGTGATAAGTAACAAATGTCCTTAAGGGCGATGGAATTTGAAAGTAAAAATTGTCAACAAACTGCTCACAAGCGAGAACCTTACTGTATCATGCTTCTATTCATTACCACAATCGACAGATGCAGTTAAAGAAAATTTCGAGAGTAGGGTTAAAGGATGTAACCTACGGATATGGTGTTAAGCCATCTATATCTTCTCTCTTCTATGTTTCGTCCCAGGTCCATTCACTGAACTCATCAGTAAGGTAGTGTGAACGGACCTTGTCTTAGACACAGGGAAGGAGATTTTTTCAGATGCCGGGGATCGTACCCGGGCCGTCTAGCTTCTCAGTGTAGAACATTGTTGCTGAGCCATGCTGTAGAGACGATGGTAATGGAAGGTGGAACATAGCCATTCTGCAGGCTGGCTAGTCCCACACGAGTTCAACAGAGTGCGATTTCTTTCCGAAACAAACAAAGAAGATGTTAAAGGATTTTAAGACTACGAGAAGAACAAAACAGACACCCGTTAAAAAACAAAGCCAAAAATACCGAAAAGACCAAAGAAGTAATATATTTTTAAGTAAATGCGAAAGCTAAGATGTTGCAGGTAATCAGAAGAAAGAAGGGAAAGGAGGATAAGTTTATAATAACTTATAAATAAAATCGAACTCTACTCCTAACACAATAATGACGTATACAATGACACTATTTCTACGTATTACAATATATTATTATATATTATTTATATATATTATTATTATTATACGTATTATATATTATATATATATAGAAATTTATTTCCTTAATATTACGTCTCCACAATGACTGTAATGCAGGCAATAGAAAACTTTAATGACAGTCTCAATCGCAGGGTGTCTACTACCGGGAAAAACCGAGAAAACTGGGAATACGCCTGGAATTTTCTATATCGGGAAAAAACCGGGAATACGCCTGGAACTTGTTTTTAATCCTGGAATTTTTTTCAAGAACCTACTTTTATAAACTATTTTTGTCTTCTGTCATAGCAAATAATGTGTACCAAAGAAGTAAGTTAATACACTTCAGTTATTGTTTCATATTTCATAATTTGATTGAGTAACTTAGTTGCTCAAAACTAAGTCTGATTAGTAGTTTAGTAAATACTTGCACAGTATTACACATATAACTTTTATAATTTATTTAACAAATTTGAGAAACTATCCGAAGATTTCGAAGGATTCTAATAATTTCCAGGTATTCTCTGAGATTCTCTAGGTTTTTAATGACTTCAAGACATTTTCAATAATTATAAAGGATGTTAAGAGATTTTTAAGGAAGATTAGTGAATTCAAAGAATTTGTAAGGAATTCTAAGGAATTTTAAAGGATTTTAAAAAGCTTGTAAAAATTTTAAGAAATTTTGATTTTTCAAAGTGATTTTAAGGGATTTTACCAGGTGTATAAACTTAAATCCACTGTTTGCTCAGAGATAGCGGTAGTGAACATATTTAGCTACAATAGAAACGTCATGCTTTTTTTTGTGTGAGTTCGACAACTGTCTACATAAATCAATGCACATAGTCAGTTTTTTTATACAACATAAATTTTTCCTTGAGTAATCATGTCTAGTTTTGTGCCAGAAAAGGAGCATTTACGGGAAGATCTACTTTTTTGCTTCAATTTGAAGATATCGGCTGCCGAATCACGTCGAATGCTTGTGGAGGCCTATGGTGACAGTGCTTTATCGGAAACAACTTGCAGAGACTGGTTTCGTCGGTTCAAAAACCATCAAAAATGGTCCAAGACCTGGCCCCTTCTGATTACCACCTGTTTTCGTCGATGAGTCACGCGCTCGCTGAAGAACACTTCGATTCGTACGAAGACGTCGGAAAATGACTTGACGAGTGGTTTGCATCGAAAGATAAAGACTTTTTTTGGCGTGGTATACACAAATTGCCCGAGAGATGGGGAAAATGTATTTTAGTGTACAATTGCAAGCATAATGTAAATGGCCGAAGCCCAGATATACTGCACATGCGCATTAGAAAGTAAGTGCAGGTATTTTTGGTGACATTATTTTCTTCAAATGTATTAAAGAATAATTAGTCGAAAATTTAAATAAATAATGCTTGTTAAATTAAATATAAGAATCTGTATTTCATAAAATTCTCATAAAAAAATCATACTTTTAATTAAATTGCACAAAGCGCACCGTTTTTAAAGCTATCATGAGCACTGTAATTTAAAATATTATAATAAAGGATCCGAACGCAATTCGGAGTGAAAAAATTTACTTATAAACATACAAAAAGTAAATTAATTAATTAAAATTAAGAACTGAATTTGAGAAACTAAAATAATTTTCGATACTCGTAATCCTGTACAACAGTAGAACACACCAGATTGACAGTATTGAAGCGGATTACAAACTAGGAATCACATTTTTAAAGCTATCATTAAATATACACTTTAAAAAATTTAAACGACTCTTTACATTATATACACTGTAAAAAATTTGAATGAAAATTACATTTGGTTCTTGTAATTTTTTCCTATGATTTCTGCAGGAAAGTTCCAAATTTTTTGGTAGTTCACAGTCATTTCTAAGGTTATTTTCCCGTAATTTTATGAATTTTACAATAAAACTGTAATTTTCTCACGAAAATCATACGAAATAAAAATACAGCGATAACTGACAGAAATTTACACTGAAATAGAAAAGGATTTAGAAGTGTAATATTACAATGTTTCCGTAAATTTGCGATGCTTAATGAAATTTTACATGCGTAGTGTAATTTCTTTTTAGAAGAGCATTGTAAAAATCCAGTAGCCTTGTAATTCCGCTAATGCATGTTTGATGGCGCGTTATACTCTGTTTATATGCCGGACAGCATGGCGACTATATTACGACCATCGCGACTTGTTATAATACAAATTGTGTAAATCCGGCAAACAAAGAACGACGGTTTACAACGGTTTTAAAGGTAAGTTGAATTAATTTGTACTTATGGTATTGTTTCATAATTAGGTCGTTTGATTTTAAAATCCCATTAATTTCACTGTAATGGTAAAATGTATTGTTTTGTGAGATAAATTCAATAAGGTAAAATGAATGAGTATAATTTGGAGGTTATGATGAATCATGAACGTAATTGTTTTTGCGAAGTGTCTGAACGGTCTAAACGTTCGGCTCTGTGTTGTTTTTTTAAATTGATACCTTGTATCAAAATATAAATTTTTCTTTGAAATTCTAAATTGCATAGAGAAAAGTTGCTAAAAGTAATACCTTAAATAGTTTTAACACGTAATGTTACAAAAATTATGAAACTTAATTATCACCAATTTTAATTTCATACACAGATATTGTTTACAGAATCGTCTACAAAAATCATCTACTTGAAATTGAACGTAAAGGATTCCCATATGTTGAGAGAATCTTATATTTTCGTGTTCAATTATCTTTATTACCTAAACCCAATAGTTCCTTTCTATCCTCAATTTTCTAAACTTTATTAAGTTATTAAATATATATTAATTTCGAAAGTTTCATTAGCCGAGAATAAAACTAGGGGTGCTATTGTAAGCACACATTCTCATCACAATATGCGCGCTTTCATTCATTTATATACTTTTATTTCTTAAGGTTCTATCGACCTTAAGGAACACATTCTCATCATAAACATTCATAAGTTAGAAAATGATTTATTAAAAAAATAATCGTATTAATCATCGTATTAAAAAATGTTCAATGGAGAATTTGTAGATCTTTTAAAGACAAATAATTATGTTCTTATCATTTTCTCTATATCACACGTTATTTGACTAAAAATTTGAATTTTCGATTTTTTAAGAAAATTCTAAAAATTGTTACATGAGTCCTTTAGGTCGTTCAAAAATATATATTTTTCATCCTTTGACTCTTTTTCATATCGTACGTTATTTGGCTTGAAATTAGTTTTTTTTTTTCTTCAAATTTTCAAAATGCTCTAACTTTTTTATTTTTCATTAAAAATGGCTGGCCAACGAACTCGGCCTTAATTTTAAGACACTAAAAGAGTATACCAAAGAGCAATCCAATCGGTTAATTCCTTCGAAAGTAATCGTGAACGAAAGCTAAAAATCTACAGACACACACACACACACACACACACACACACACACACACACACACACACAAACAGAGACAGACGGACACATTGGTAAAACCATGTTTTTCGGGTTCAGGGGGTCACAAAACGTGAAGATTTAACAAAAAATGAGGGGGTCAAATTTTACACAAAACTAATACATTCTCTGATGAGAATGTAAAAATTAATGTGAGCTCGATTTTAGTATCAATATTTTAATATTTTAGAACACAAAAAATTGTAACAGGTTTTATTTGCGCAATGTTTGTTTGCTCTTTATGTAAACAGCTTTCAACAATTACGTGCGTACAATAGACATCAATTACGACATAAAAATGATGTCAATTTACAAATATGTTGTTATTACCCGGGATGTACAAAACAGTATAGGAGATACTGTTTGTTTGAGTTTGTGAGTTTTCCCGTAACTGATGGAGAAAGTAACTTCGTCTACCACTACGTTCTAATTTTGGAAACTTTAAAAGCATTATTGATGAATGAAGATGTTCGTAATCACTATGAAAATTCCGAAAGTTCACATATTTCCGATGGTTTTTTCGATTTCATGAATGGGAGTAAATTCATAGAAAACATTTTTTTTTAAATGAACAAATATGGTCTAAAAATAATATTATATCAAGATGCTTTCGAAGTTTGTAATCCATTGGGTTCCTCTAAAGGCAAATTCAAAATTATAGCCGTTTACATGATATTAGGTAACTTACCCCCTTATTTAAGAACTAAAATAAAAAATATTCAACTGGTTTTATTATGTTGCGAAAAGTATGTCACTCGCTTTGGTTGGGATGTTTTATTAGAAAGAGTATTGGCTGATTTACAACTCTTAGAAACTGATGGAATCGTAATTTCACTTTCAGGTCGCAATGTAACGTTTAGGAGAACTTTCCTTTTCATGTTGGGTGATAACCTAGGCAGTCATCAGATTGGAAGATATACAGAAAATTTCAGCACATCTAATTACTTTTGTCGTTTTTGCGAAATTCAGCGCTCTGAATTAATAGCTAATGACTATTCCGTAAAACAACTACGAAGTATAGAGAGTTACAATGACAGCGTTAGTGAAGCAAAGCGTACCGGTAAAATGATTAAAGGTGTAAAGCGTAACTCTCTCCTGAATAATTTGCAATATTACCATATTTGCAATCCAGGACTACCACCGTGTATTTCGTACGATTTATTCGAGGGTATTGTTCAGCGAGATCTAATGCATGCGATCAAATATTTCTTGAAGTTAAAATGGTTTCGCACACATTTCCTAATTTATCGACTGCAAAATTTGAGACTGTCAACCGATAGTGCTGCTACAAATTGTATTCCTCCTATTAAGGAAACATATAAAAAATTGTGTGGAACAGTCAGTCAAACTCGGCGAATTATCCACATATTCCCCGCAGCTATTGCTGACGTCGTTAGAGATGCTGACGATCCAGTTTGGCAAATGATTCTGCACTTAAGATACGTCTGTTCTTTCGTCTGCGCTCCTGCACTATCTCCTGGACAACTTGACTTGCTTTCAGATAAAATAAACAACTATTTACAGTTGCGCATTTAATGTTTTTCGAAAATACGGTTGACCCCAAAACATCATTATTTATGTCACTATCCAGAACTCATTGCTCAATTAGAACCGCTGAAACACTTGGAAACGCTAAGATTCGAGAACAAACATAAACCCTTCAAAAGTGCAGTCAAATACTCTGCGAATTTTAAAAACATTACCAAAACTTTAAGCGAAAAGCATCAACAGATGCAATGTTTATACAATGACACTTTCATAAGTAGAATAAAAGCTTCTGATGCTATAAAATATGATTCATTAAACCCCGATGAAAAATGAAAGACAGTTATTGCAGGTGCTTTTGAAGAAGGCGTGCGAAGAAACTTGAGCGTTTCGAAAACTGTTACTTTTCGAGGCATTACTTACGCTAAGAACATGTGTGTTTGCGTTGAGAAAAGCGTTTCTGGAAATTTTATGTTATGTAAAATCGAGCTTATTTTAATGAATTCGGAGTTCACGAATATTTATTTTGTAGGTCAAACGAGAGAAATCATACCGTATTATGAATTAGGCATTTACGAAACATTTCAATTTATGGAAAACGTAGAAATCTTTCACCATTCCTCCTTATTATCTCCACATTCTATTCCTGAAATGATTCTCAATTCAACATCAGTCTACTTGCCAAAATATGTGCCCTTTGATCCGGAAATATAGACATTAAAAAAAGTGAGTAACTTTTCCATTTCATTAATAATATAGAGAATAGTTCTTATTTCATCACAAATTAATGAAGGGTGTAATTGGGAACAGTTGTAATTTACAATTTAGAACATTTTTAATTTACAGTTCTAATTTTGAACATTGAATTTAATTTTATAACTGTAATTTGTTTCAGATGGCTCAAGTGTATGTGGTGTGGTCGGGTGATAGGAAAAAGAAGGTTTCATTTGCCGCAAATCAAACGATCGATGATGTAATTAGAAAAAGTAGTCTAAAATGAATTGGAATGGTAAAATGTTATGCCTTGAAGAAAATGGAACCGTATTGGATGATGACAAGGTCTTAACATTTTTTAAAGATAAAATTTTGGTACTACTTCAAGAAGGCGAAAACTGGAAGCCTCAGTCAAATCTACAACTGAACGATGTTGAGAAGAATGTTCAGAATTCTGAGAACCCTTTGAATGAAGCTCCACTACCAGGTAACACACTTGACATTCCTGTGTATCAATTGACTCCACTAGTGGACAGATACTTAGCCTTCAATGATGAAAATAACCGACCTATAACCGATATACTTATGGTTGAAAACGTACAATGCCCGGATACAAAGCATTTACCCCTGAAAGAGTTATCGCCAAATACAAGATGTATTCCCAATAATGCAGTATACAATTTGAATCTTTGGCAAAATTACCATTATGATTGGTCAAATTTGAGCCAGTTTTATATCCGACAGCTAAAAGAAGGTCAAAAGTAAAAAAAACTTATGAAGGAAGTTGTGCATAAAGTCATCGAACAGATGCGCAAAATAAGTCACACAATACTTGTTAACATTCTCAAAAGAATTGCTATGCTAAAAGTTCACAACAATTATCTAAATAGGCTTGAGAAGAAACGACCTTTGACAAGCACAAAAAAAGTTGCAACGAGGAATGTCAAACTACAGAATAAATTAAAAGTCGGCACAATCAATTAGCAGCCGGAATCTCACCCTAATGAAGAAACTGATAATACAGTGGAAGAAAAGCAGAAATGGCTGAGTGAGATATATGAGACTTTGGAAGGTGGACCTGTCAATCCTACGATACATGAAGAAATTTTGAAAACTCTGGTGGCAACTTTTAAGTCACAACGTGACTTTTTTAACAACTTCGAAAGCTTACCAACAGTCAATGATCTAGTCTTGTTTTGGCCTATTCTATTAAAAAAAGAATACTTTTTTTTTTTACCACTATGAACAATTAATGGGACATCCTATACAAATTTTACAAACCGAATTCCAGAAGCATAGAGAAGCGATATTTGTATACGCACGAGAACATGGTTTGACCCAGTCTGAAACCTCAGATGATCTTACCATCATAAACATTATATTTACATACTTCAATGAGAACTCAGAAAATTTGATAAAAGATTGCCCTGTATGTAATAACTTTAATTACTTATCACATTTAAAAGTGTAAAATTGGGAAGAATTTTAAACACATTGATATTTTTCAGGCAGAAGACCAGACGCTTTCAGGAGATTCGGTTCCGGAACAGGGTCCTTTCATTTTAATCCAAGGTAACATTTTATTACCAGTTTGCCATACTTTCGTATGTGAGAGTTTTGTTTTTAAAATTGTTTTCTGATCATATGTATTTAAAAGGTCTAATAATTAACTCATAGAAACCATGCGTGTGGCGTTACCTAGACAAGGAATTATAGAAAATTTAGAGGTCTACATTTTTGTAAAAATTAGATTAATTACAGTAAATTTTTATGATAATTTTAAGTAAAATTGATCTAAATTTTATAACAATGGAAACTTTTAAGTTTCCTATAGTTCCTTTATTTCCAGATGACACCACACATGTTTTCAATGCGTTCATTAAATTGGCTTTTGTTTTTTAATTTTAAAAAATGTATCCAAAGCAGTACTTAGCATTTATATACTTATGTAAAAGTACAGTGAGAAGGCCCACCATCGACGAACGAATAATTTATTTAAAGTTTTACATAAATATTACCAGAAGACATTTTTAAACAGACCCAGCTTCATATGACACACGTTGGAATCACTTCAGAGGTGCATTCTAAATTTACATCCAGAACAAGGGAGCAGATCTAGTAAAAGTCATCTTGTTTTAAAAAGGGTCAACACATTTTTCAAAAAGCTACAAAGTGTGCTTGTAATCACAAGCAATCAAGCTGAAGAAATAACAGGTTGTGGACGTATTATAATAACCGGCTGTGTTATAGTTAACGACATATTTTATGGTTTATAATATATTTTATGGAAAATAATATTAAAAAATTTCATATGTGTAGACATAAAATGTCTAATCATAATATTTAAGACTTATTTTATGTATCAATAAATAATTTCCATCAACTTTACATATTTCTTATTGAAATGCCCTTTCATTGAAATTGTCATTTTAATTCTAGAATTTAAAATACTCGGACTTACTGTTGCGCATGCGTGACGTTTTCCAATCCGTGTATTTTACATCGCCGCTGGAATTGTACAGCATTTTAACAAGTATGAATGTGAAATTACATTGCTCAAAAACAGTTAAACGGAACTTTACTATTTACACGAAATTTTCGCAATTTTGTTAAATTTCCCACAATTATTACTGGTATTTTTATTTCCTATGATTTATGTGGGAATTTTCATCGAAACTTTTTACAGTGTAGGTTATACAATACGCACGCTACTTTCTTTCGTCATACGCCGCATGTGGCCATATCGAATAACGTTCAACATCGAAATTACACGCTGTGTACTTTTTTCACCGATAGTGGGATTTTTCCCAGCGGATTGTGATTTTACACTTTTCTTTCATTTACATTCTAGTATAAAATTCGCCTAAGAATCATTGGTATCATTATGTCATATGATTCCTAGTAGAATTTAACATTTTTCGTGTGTTATTCCTGAAATTGTGTAAAATTCTTTTATAAATCAACAGAAATTTACAAGAAAGTCGTAAATTGCAGTGATTTATAAGGGAAAGTAGTTACAAATGGAATGTAAATTTACAACGGATTTTTTTTACAGTGTACTCATGTGCCGTGACCGTTGTTACCGCGTCAGTGACCGTAAATTTTTATTTTACGTAAAAATTTACCGTAATTGGTAATTTTTTGGTAATTCTGGTAATTTTCTAAATATAAATTGTTTTTTCAAACAAACAATTAAACTTGAGAAATTATTAATATTAAGTACTCAAATAACATTTTCCAGTCATAAAATGGAAATTTATGTATAAATATCTCAAAAATGTAATAAATTCGGAAGAAAGCAGTCGACATTCGACAATAATAGTGATACCAACACCAGCCAACATTGCCAACATAGTCTATGCCATCACACGAGTCCGATAATTGCGTGTTTCGCGACGTGTGAAGTACAAAGCTTTTCATGATCACTGTAACGAATTCGATTTTCGAAACAATAGTCCGAATTTGCACTAGTGTACTACTAATACAGTCAGGATGGCGAGAAATAAGCTGGCTGGGGCCGCGTAAGCGTGTTCGGGAAATACTCTCTCTCCTTACATATTCTATCCTATCGTATTCTATCCTATTGTATCCTATCGTATCCTATACGATATAATAAAATACGACAGGATACGATTGGATGTGATAGGATACGATAGGATAAGAGAGGGAGGGGGGTAGGGAGAGAGAACCTCCGGTTTATTTATTTAGATAAAGTGTTCGGTAACACTTTTGCAGTACTTTCACTCCTGTACTATAAAGGGCTCCCTTCGAGACGCTTAACAGACACCGAAAATCGATATTTCGTTATATGAGTCATGAAAATAACATTTAAAATATTTTAAGGAATTAAAAATAATATAAAGAATTTCAAGTGTTTTAACGGGATTCAGAAAACTTAAAAGTTATAAAATGAATTTCAAGAGATTGAATGGATTTAAAATATTTGTAAGAGAATCAGCCGGACTTAAAAAGACGTTAAAGGATATTAAATACATAATTTTTACGGATTTTAAAGGATACTCCATCCATAAAAAATTGTATTGCGAAGCGGATATTGATATAATGAGTTAAAAAATTTCTGATAATTGCTAAGAGTTGTTTTAGAAGACAGTATTGGTTCAATTGTGAAAAAATAATATTTAGTATTAATAGAATTATTGTCTGTAACAAATGGGAGAAATGATAATTTTAATTTAAAAAGTCATAACTTTTTCATTTTTTGATATTAAAAGCAAAAATATAAATAAGATAGTCTTGAAACATATATCTTTAAGCGCATGTGACACTTTATCATAAGAGTAAATTAGTTACACCAATTATACATTTATAATAATAAATACTTTTAGTGAGTAAGAGTCAATAAACCTTCGTGTATATGAGGTTATTCTACTTTGTATGCTAAAAAAAGAGCTATTTTTGAACATTTTTTTGTAGTATATCATGAAAGATATGGAGATAAATATCACCTTCTCGGCTACCTCAAACTATTCCCCCCTTTCGCAAGCTTTTTCCAGCTTAGACGTTAATTGTTTCTCTTAGTATTTATAATCGATAATACCACGTCAATCATACTCGATACGATATACGTACTCTATACCCTACAGGTATATGGGTCACCTTTCTGTAACAAGACTTTTTTTGTGTGCCTGTATTATCAGTTAAAAAAAATTGTTTAATATATTATTTATTTACTTATTACATTCTTGAAATGTATTAGATTTATATAAAATTTGACTCCCACCCCCTGTTTTTATCATATGTCCACATTTTATAACACATGTTTTATGTAACATCTGCTGTGAATTTTGATTATTTAAGAAGTTATATGTTGAAAAGTCAATTTCACTAAACCGCTGTTAAACACACACACACACACACACACACACACACACACACACACACACGTACAACCGGAAAATTTTTAGAACATCATATTAGATAAATTCTCCTTGAAATATGTCCAAAAAAACCTTATTTTTGAAAATGGATTTTGTCATCAGTACAAGGCTTTTCCTCTATGAGGAAGCAATTATTAATAATAATCATTTACATCAATTACATCAAGTTATGTAAAAAATATGTTATTTATTTTTGCCATAAGAAGACTGAAAACTACGAAAAAACGCAATATAAAATTGCACCCACCTATCCTTTAAAAATACTGACATAATTTTAGAATCCTTAAAAAATTTTTAATATCAGGTTGCGAATTGGGAAAATGGAAAAGTTATATGTTTTGTGATGATTTGAATTGAATAAACACAGCTAAAATCATGTAAATTTTTATTTTAGCCGGAAGAGGAGGCAGGAAACTGGATGAAGTCAGAGAAAAGTATCAAAAGGCTTGTAGAAAATTGCACTTGACCCACAATGAATACGTTTTACTTCTCGGTGCTGTCACAGAATGTGAAAATGATCTGCGGACTTGTTATTTACCAAGTCTTCTTCACAGACAGCAAACTATTCATCAGGAATTTATTTCTGCATGGTAATATCTTATGCTTGTTTGGAAATTTCTTAATTGCTTAATTCTAATATTTCATATTTTAAATAATAATTTTTTCTGTGACATGCTTTCCACTTAAGTAGTAAGAAAGGTAATTATGAATTGTTGAATAAGGAATAAAATTACAGGGTGGCCACATGTCACGAAAATCAGGGAAAATTTCAAGAGATTTTTATGCTTTTTAGAAGATTTTCTGGAATTTTAAATAATGTTATAAGGTTTGTAAGAATTTTTTAAAATTTCAAGAGATTTTTTTTTATTTTTGAAAAAATAATGTGAAATTTTAAGATTTAAGCGAATTTAATAATTTTTGTAGAAAAACTAGCAATTACGATTTGCTAGCAGTGCGCGCGATTAATTTTCCGTTTTTGAATACCTTTTTCGAGTAGAAAAAATAGCTGTGAATTTGTATCAACTTTTGTGCTCATTCAATGAGCACTTTGCTTCCTGTAAGCAAATATGATTTGCTTCCTCATAGAGGAAGCATTAAGCTTCAATATTAATTGTTTCCATTTATATTTCCAGTTATATTTGAAAAATTCATTTTAAAAAAATTAATGAAGCATTACTTTTTTATTTTTTAATGAAATACATTAATCATATAGGTCAATCGATTCGTCTCGACATAAGGAATCTTCATTTTCTTTACATCAACTCAAGATTTGGATTATTTGAAAACATAGAGCGAAAAATTAACTTTCAAAATTATAAATAAACATAACTTTCTAATTTTTCAATGAAATGCATTAATCATATAGGTCAATCGATTCGTCTCGATGAAAGGAATATTCATTTCTCTAACACCAGCTTTAAATTTTCAATATTTGAGAAGTGGAAAAATGAATTTTACGAAAATTATAAAAGTACATAAAACTTGTAAAATTCAATATTTTGTTAAACCCTTATAAGAAATTCAACTAGGTATATAGTGGAATAACTATGCAAAATTCCATCAATTCATCTCTACGCGTTTTCAAGATATTATAGGATCGTGACATACATACATATACATACATACACACACACATACATCCGGACAATTTTTCAGGACATCATACTACATATATTGCCCTTGAAATATGTTCAAAAAAACCTTTTTTAGGAAACTGGATTTTGTCACCACTACAAAGCTTCCTCTATGAGGAAGCAATTATTTAGAATTTATAAATTTTGAAATATAAAATCTTTTAATTCTTTATTTAATTTCAGGCATAACCTTAAGTTTCATAAAATTCCTTAAAATGCCTTTATTATCATTCAAAATTTACTAATACGTTTTTAATTTAGTAAATTTACTTGATATTCCTTAAAATTACTCAAAGCCCATGAAATCTGATTAAATCTCTTAAAATTCCTGAAAATCCACTGACATCTCGTAAAATACCTTGAAGGTCCTCAAAAAAAGTTAATATTCCATAAAATATCTTACAAGTATTTAAAATTCATCCTTAAAAAATATTATGAAATTCCTTTAAATTTTATAAAATTACTTGATATACCTTGATTTTCCATAAAATTCCTTAAAATTCCACAACCTATCGTTATAACCCTTAATTAGCTGTGAAGTTGTACCAATTTTTGTGCTCATTCAAGGAGCACTTTGCTTCCTCACAGAGGAAGCATTAATTTAGTAATCAAATATATTAATATTAAGTCACCTGAATCGTGCCAATACAAAAATCTTTATTTTCATTACATCAGCCTTAAATTTTGATTATATGAATAATTATACTTGAAAAACTCATTTTTGGAAATTACAAGTAACCATAACTTTCTTATTTTTGAATGAAATGCATTAATCATATTGATCAATCAATTCGTATCGACACAAAGAATCTTCATTTTCCTTACATCAACATTAAATTTTTAATATTTGAGAATTTATATTAGAAAAATTAATTTTTGAAAAGTACAATTAGGCATAACTTTTTTATTTTTCATGGAAATGCATTAATCTTATAGGTCAATCGATTCGTCTTGACACAAGGATTCTTTTTTCTTCTAACATCTGCTTTGAATTTTGATTATTTGGTAAGTTATAGTCGAAAAATCTATTTCACTAAAATTATAAAAGTAGGTATATAAAACTTGTAAAATAAAATGTTTTGTTAAACCTTTGTAAGTAATTCAACTTGAAATATATTGGAATAACTATGAAACATTTCATCAGTTCATCTGTACTTTTTTTGGAAACTGGATTTTGTCACCTCTATGAGGAAGCAAGATTACTTAAAATCGTATTAAATCATAAAATTTCTTTAAATTTCCCAAAATGAATTAATATTTCTTAAAATTACTTAAAATTATCTAATCATACCTCTTAAAATTACTCAAAATTCCATAAAATATCGTTAAATTCTTTAAAATTTTTTAAAATCCAATATTATCTCACCAAATCCTTTAAAATTTCTGAAAATAAATGTCCTTAAAATTACTTAATATCTTCTAAAATATCTTTAAGTCGCTTATTATTACTGAAAGTCTCCCAAAATATCATCAAATCTCATAAAGTTACTTAAAATCTTATGTAATCTTATGAAATTGCTTTTAATTCATGAAAATCCAAATAAAACTTCGCGCTTCGCGCTCGGATCTATTTAACAATATTTTTCATGATTGAAACGAAAAATACTGGTCCTATCGAAAAATAGTTACATTATTTATTCAATAAAAAATAATTAGGAAGAAATTTAAAAATCTTTTTGTGCCCATGACCCTAGAAATATGGAATGTTCTCTACAATTATGTTTTTAATTATATCTCAGACATATGTTTCATTAATTGAAAATTTTCTGCAAAAGTACAATTTCCTAATTAATGTTTTTTTTAGAGATTGCATGTGAACATTATTAAAATTATATTTGCTTTTCATTTTCTAAGTCCGATAAGTCATACTATCTAGTGCCAAGAAAAAATTTAGACATATTTACTGCTTCGAAATTGCCTCTTACTTCTGTGTCGCAACTAGGCAATCTGATTTGACAAAGGTTCAACAATAGTAAAACTACGCAGTGCCAAGCTTGGGCCAGTATAGTGTTACTGTATACAGTAAGGCGTGAGAAAAACTGTACTGGTGATGCATGATTCAAGACCGCCATGATATATTCCCACACGGGAATTTGTTCTGTCTGTCTGCGGCTTCTTATCCGATTATATTTGAAATACTGAAATATATCCTAAACGAGTCTTTCTTATCTGGAGGTGACATACGTATTACACTCAGGAAGGAAAGTACATTTTGATGACAATTAGCTTATGAAATCAACTAGAACTCTTATTTTGAAGGAAGGCAAAGCAAAAGGAAAAAACAGCAATTGAATTAAAATATCAATTAATTGTTTATTTTTAAACGTTTTTTAAATGATTATTATTTATAATCTATTTTTTTAAACATTTAAAAATGAAATGAAATTTAAAAATTAATCCGCTATCGAAATAACTTAGTTTTCTCATTCGAATGTTCATTTAAGGAGGTCGTCTCATGTGACAAGCGTTTTTCTTACATTTCTTAATGAATTTTTTGTGACGAATAATACAGGCCTAATTTTCTGGTTTTTTTGGGGGCAGTACCAAACATTTCTACAAAGCTGGAAAGACTGTGTGAATATTTTTCGGATCTTTTCCTTTAGAATAATAATCATTTTTCGAAAATATTAAGGTCACAGCTAGAATGATTTTTTTTTGTGAACCACAGGCAGTCCCGCAAACACACCCAGGCAGTACCAAACTTTTCTAAAAAGCTGGAAAGACTGAATATTTTCGTATGTTATCATGTAGGAAAATTATTTTAAAATCTGGTATTTCAACACCTCATATCTCGGAAACTGATAATAGGA
Source organism: Synergus japonicus (assembly GCA_900474275.1). Lineage (NCBI taxonomy): Eukaryota > Metazoa > Arthropoda > Insecta > Hymenoptera > Cynipidae > Synergus > Synergus japonicus. The sequence continues at coordinate 45,251 of UCOH01011469.1, read as the reverse complement.
TCTTATTTTACCAGAGGAAACTTTTGTTCGGAATTTCGAGAACATTATTTGCTGAAAGTTACAGCCAATTCGACTGAAAGATTTTTGCCATACGTTTTGTGCAGGGTTCTTTCAGATAGGGCCGTATAAGAATCTGCTACGGAAATAATTCAATTTGTTAATTCGAGTGTTCACTTAAGAGCCGGATGCGACTGACAGAAAGGCATTTTCGGTCTTTGATGTAAACCATCGCCCAAATTAATTTCCGACCAAATTCTGGATAGGGCCGTATAAAGTGACATTTTTGACTTTATTAAATATATTTTCGCCTTTTGATTTCGAATACAATCCGGATAAAGCCGCTATGTTACCGCGGATGATATTAAGAACCGCTTAAGGACCAGATAGTAGCGCATTAGATTCCGAAATGATCTATCTGGAACTTTATCCGGTTGTGTATCGGTTTTTATCGGATCCTATCTGGCATTTTTTGCAGGGTCATTTTCAAGAACATAATAGATAATTGCCTGAAATATATACTAAAGTTGAGAAAAATTTAAAACGTAAATTCGAAAGTTTAAGTGACAGTCGAAGTATATTTCAAACACTGTGGGTTTTATCAAACAGAATTTTTGTTCTCTAAGCCAATTGTCGAAATTTTAAGCGACAGTCGATGAAATTGTTGAATAGTGTAAAAAGGAAAATATTAATTTCTGAGATATGATCCTGCATTTAAAGTTAACTATTTTTCACTTATAGATTACTTATATAATCTAACATGAAATTATTATTACATTTAACACTGTACACTACAGACACGCAATTTTTTATAAACACTTACAGCACCGAGAATCGAACGCTCGCCATCCCAAACCTAATTCTAATCGCACGCCTTAACCCGCACACCCAACATACCTCGTGAAGGCTTTTGTGAAATATTTGGTTCACATTATGCATTTGGAGGCAGTGCCGACTTTATTCTTTAATTCTGATACCCTGTGTCAAAAGTTTCTTTACGGCTTCAACATAATTTTCAAAATCCCTCAGTGTTATAATATTTAGTTATTATTAGAGCGAAGTGTTATAATATTTAGTTATTAGAGAAAATCGATCAAATAAATACAAATAACACGAAACCTAACCAAAATTAACATAATAGCACAAAACCGATCAAGACCACATTGCCTAATGCTACGAATTACGTTTCTGCGCATCATTTTCTGCGACTGTCAAGAAAATTTTAGAAGACGATTATTGATTCTTATAAAAAATCGCTCAATGTTTCAAATACTGTTTTATAATAAATGCACGGCTTATTTTCTTCGAATCTGTTTCTTAAAAGTTATTCGACTTTTTTATACTATTTCCTAAAAGTCATTGAAACTTTTCAAGACTTTCTCCGATATTATTTTCTGTCCACGAATCTTCGAATAGTCTCTTAAAGTTTAAGGGGTTTAAAGTTTAACCAAAATTTTTCATCTTTTTTGAAAGAATTTTTTTTTCAAATTAAAATTTATATTGCAGATTCTAATTTTCCACACATGAATATAGATATAAAACACTATTAAATTTTTTTTTATTTATTGATAAATCTAGCTGGTATGGCTGCAGGAAGTTACTCATTTTAAAAACTGATCGCTTGATATCTCAAGTTTGGAGGCTCGGAAACACAAAAATCAACGAGATTTATAAAGATTAGACTTGTCGCTATCGCATGAACAAACTAGCTGTCAAGTTGTATCAACTTTTGTACTCATTCAATGACCACTTTGCTTCCTCATAGAGGAAGCATTATGTATTCTTTAAATCAGCATTAAATTTTGATTATTTGAGAAGTTATATTAAAAAAATGAATTTCCTAAGATTACAATAAAGCATAACTTTCTTATTTTTTAATGAAATTAATTAATCTTACTGGTCAATCGATTCGTCTGGACATAAAGAATCTTCTCTTACACCTACTTGAAAATTTTTCACTTTTTTTTAATCGTAAATTGTTTTAAACTAGCTGTGAATTCGATCTCGTGTGTTCCATTTAACTACATTTATATTTTTTTGTGCTCATTTTTGAGCACTTTGCTTCTTCATTATGATAATGTTGCAAATAAATTTGTTTCCTCATAGAGGAAGCATTAACGATTAAGAAAGCATTAACGATTTTTTCAATTTTTAAGGGCATGTATTACTTACCATATGAGCCAGGATCTAAATACTTGCTCATATGGTAAGTAACACATGCCCTTAAAATATTATTAAAATATAATGATCAAATATTTCATGAATTTATCTACAACTGTCATTAAGTTAATAGGGCGACAAATAATGGCAACATCCATTCACACATCCTCACACACACATATATACTTACACACATATATATACACACACATATACAAATATTAGAAAATGTATCGAAAACACAGCTTCCTCCTCTATGAGGAAGCAAAAAAGGTTAAATATTAATGAATAATTATGATTTTCGTTCATGCCGTAACGACATATGTGTAGAATAACGTTCAAATTTCAGCCCGATCGGTCCAACAGTTTTTTCTGAATCATGCACACCAGGTCGAAAAACGTTGTTTCGAGAAAAACACGTTTAAAGTTTTTCTTCTAAAATACAGAGTGATTCATTTCAATCTATAAGTATCTTCTAAAATACTTTATTTACGAAAAAATGGTTTAGACAAAAGTTGACCAGGATAGAGAGGGCCATTTAACTGTACCATCAATTTTGACCTTGAGTTCTATTTTCAAGGTCATTTTCTTCAAACGCACATCAAATGCACGTTCGGCGCGATCGAGATGCTTACGTTGTTTTGCGTTTTTCGACCTGTTCTCGTTATGTATGACCAAAATAACGATTAATCCAACAATTCTACATATATTTATTCTAAATATTTGCACTTTTTAGAAAATCGATTTTTCAAAAATTTTCTTTGGTACTAACCCCTTAAGCGACAAATTTTTTCCGTGTACAATCGTCCATTTAAAGATATCTTGTTCCCCATTGACTTCGCTCTAATTTCTTCTTCAAAAAAAAAATATATATATATATTCTAACCCTAATAACAGTTTTACTAACTTTGCTTGATTCATATACTATCCATCATTAAAAAAAAAAAATTCTTCAAAAGACCTCTATTTTTGGAAAAAGACCTTTATTTCTGTACTTGAGAAAGAATAGAGAAGAAATTAAATTAAGAAATTCTAAAAAATTTCATGTTTAATGGGATTTTTATGCTGTCTTGGAATTTTAAGGAATTTTAAGATATTTATAGGCATTTCAAGAAGCTTAAAGATATTTAAAGTGATTGAATGGTATTTTAAATATTGTCTTGGAATGTTAATTGATTTCATTAAATTATAAAGGATTTCAAGAGGTTTCTAGAAATTTTAATAAATATTTTTTTTAAATATCAATAGCATTATTAAAAACTTATTCGTATTTTGAATACTTTTCTGTCTGTATAAAATTTTTCTAAACGTTAGGGAAGTGTCAAGCAAATTGAAAAATTGAATCTTGTGGCCACCTTTAGTTATTTGTATCAATAGTTTTACAATGAAAATTTAAAAATTACAATTCGTATTTGCTTGATAATTTTAGGAAGGTAATCATGCAAGAAATAGTCAAGTACTCTGACTTTACAACTGAAAAGTTTCTTGAGATTCACACTCGTATGCGAAAAGCTGTAGATACTATAAAACCAAATGAGGAATATAAGGACTTTGTGGGTAAACATAGGTAGGTAATTTTTTTATTGAAATAATTTGAGGCCATTTATAAGTTGTCCGTTCCTTAATTTACCAGCACTTTTTCCTTTGCAATATAATTTCTTCATTTAATGGGATTGCGAATTGACAATTTATCAAATTAGACGAAATATAATAAGGTACGTTTATCTGGTTCTAAATGTTTAATAAAACAATAAAAATTTTTCAAAATATGTGACGTGCGCCGAGGAAAAGGGTCTTACGTCGGGAAATTCGATTTTGAGGTTTTTACACATTTAGATAGTTTTTGAGTTTCTCGTTTTCATGAAACCATAAAAAAAATCCGAGCATTACTTATGCTAATAATTGGGTTGTTAGGTACGCGAGAAATTGGTCTGCAACTCGAGAATTCCAGATCCTGTAAAACACCCTCCACCACTCAACACTACATCTCCGCGTCCATAGGCCGCGTCTACGATCTATCTAATGCGTGAGAATGTAGTGGTAAGTAGAGAGGGTATATTCCGTGAGTCTTCCCTCTCTCCTAAAAATCGGATCTATCCGCTCGACTTTGAACGCTCGTCCTTTAAAATCTTCATTTGCGGCATAAGACCCCTTTCCTCGGCGCACGTCACATATATATTAAGGGCATGTATTACTTACCCGATCCCTACCTTACCGACATTTTTTTCTCTGTATCGTTACGTCTATATTTATAAAGATATCAAATTGGAAATTTATAAAATTAAAAAAATGTGCTAATGTATGTTCGTCTGGTCTTAAATTTTTGTAAAAATAAAAAAAAATTTTGAAAAAAATTTTTTTTTTAAATGTCAATATTTAGGACCAGACAAATGTATCTTAAGGTTTTAGTTACAAATATAGAAATTTTCAATGTGGTATCTCAATAAATGTAGACGTAGCGTTACAGAGAAAAAAATATCGGTAAGGTAGGGATCGGGTAAGTAATACATGCCTTTAAATAATAATAATAATAATAGTGCTCAGACGTATAGAATATGAACAAGAATGACTGTGAAATTTCCCAACTCCTCAAATTTCACCGCATGCCTACCTCAAATTTTATCAGCATCTTTCTCGCTAAGCACGTGATAACCACTGCGCATTAGGGTGGGGCGAATTTTTTTTTTCTTTTTTTTTTTTTTTTCTAAAGACCTCAGCTCCTAAAAGTTTCTACAGGTTATCAGTAACTCACATGCCAAGTTTTAGATTTTTAAAAAAATATTTGTCAGGAGCGCATCGACCAAAAAGCTTAAATTCTGAAAAAATATTATTTTTCGCACTTCTAAGAAAATATTTCTTCTATTTGACAGATTTAATCATTGAAATTAGTCAAATACCTCTTAATAAAATCATTTTTTGGACATACTGTACATTAGTAATAAGAAAAGGGCGATATTTAAAGGGAGATAGTGAAAAGTGCATTTGCAGTACATTTTGATACTTTGGGTTCATGTTTTCCCTGAAAAATCTTAATAATAGCTTTTTTCTTATATTTCTAGATTAAAGGCGTTCGATAATCGGGACTTGTAAATTTTTTCGGGTGCCCCCCATTTTCATTACGGCCCTGTCCTCTGAAACGCATGAGAAGAGATATGGAGAGTTTGAAAGACACAACTTGAATGATTGTTTATAGACAGAACACAGGCTATAAATAAAAAAAACGCGATGTAAAAAATTTTTGACTGAAATAAACTTCATTACTACGACGCGAATTTCACGATCCGATGCGGAAAAAGAGAGGAATATACTTATAAAATTTTCGCCACCTAGACGATGAAAAGCGACAGATGATGAAGTAGGACAGCAGGTGAAGTCAACTTAGTAACGCGCTCGCGAGGTGATAGCGGTAATTGTTTATACTAGAAAATTTCGGTCGGTAATTTCATCGTCTAGTTTACATCCCGTTTTTTTGATTTATAGCCTGTGTTCTGTCTATAAAAAATCATTCAAGTTGTGTTTTTCAAACTCCCCATATCTTTTCTCATTTGTTTCAGACGACAGGGCTGTAATGAAAATGGGGGGCATCCGAAAAAAGTTACAAGTCCCGATTATCCAACGCCCTTACGGGGTTATATACACTTGGTGTTGGGCGAAAAAATCGAAAATGTTTTTATTGCAGTTTCTTAAAGTACATTCTTTTAAGTTTATTTTCTCCAAATTTCATAGAGATCTGAGCACTAGAACCTAAGTTACAGCTGTCAACAGCGTGCTACCTCCAAGTGCACCACCTCCAAGTATTCGAAACTTTAAACGCAATTATCTCGGAATGTGATTTTTTAAAAAGGGCCGTTGTGGTGTCTATGATTTCTCAAAAACCACGTCACCTATCAATCTAATTTTTTTCAGGCTACTTTATAACAATATTATCTCATACGAAGGAATTCCCATTTGAAAGAAAACTTTTTTTTGAGATTGAAAAAACTGAATTTTCAGACCCCTAAAAATCGATTTTTTCAGAAAATTCGTCACCATTTTTGCAAAAATACTTATTTCGACAAATCCTTCATCCAAGTAGAGTACAATTATATAAACATGACATGGAAGGTGGAAGATATCATCCTTTAATATACGCGATACATCTTCAGAAAGAAATTGATTCAGCTGATTTTCACATGTGTGCGATCGAAAAAGTAGGGGTGGATTCATCGTAGCTCGGATAGAAGTTCGAAAAATGATGCCAAGCTCAATACTGAGCTTAGCTTCAGGAAATTCGTTACGCATCCGATAATCAGATAAGTTACGACCTTAATATCGAAAAAAAATCATTATTTTAATCTAGGAAAATAAGAAAAGAGCTATTATTAAGATTTTTCAGGGAAAACATGAACCCAAAGTGCTAAAATGTACTGCAAAAGCACTTTACACTATCTCCCATTGTCATTTTAGGAATAAATATCGCCCTTTTCTTATTACTGATGTACAGTATGTGTAAAAATGACTTTATCAGGAAGTATTTGACTAATTTCAATGATTAAATCTGTCAAGTATAAGAAATATTTTCTTAGAAGTGCGAAAATAGTCCGAATTTGCACTACTATACTAGTACAGCCAGGATGGTGAGAAATAAGCTGGCTGGGGCCCTGTAAGCGTGTTCGGGAAAATACTCTGTCTCCTCCTCCCTCTCTCTCTTTTCGTATTCTATCCTATCGTATTATATCCTATTGTATTCTATCGTATCTTATTCCATCTTATCCTATGGTATCCTATTATATTGTATCCAATCCTATCGTATCCTATACGACAGAATATAATACAATAGAATAAGATACAATACGATAGAATTCAATAGAATAGCATACGATAGGATACGATAGGATAAGAGAGAGGGGGGGTAGAGAGAGAGAACCTCCGGTTTATTTATTTAGATATTTTAGGATATCTATATCTATTTTAGGACACCCTACTTTACTTTCGGTACTACTTTTACTTTTGGTACTACTTTTGTGGTACTTTCGTTCCTGTACTGTAAAGTGCTCCCTTCGAGACGCTTAACAGGCACCGAAAATTGATGTTTCGTTACACGTGTTATGAAAATAAATTTTTTAAGATTTTTGGTCAATGCGCTCCCGATAAATATTTTTAAAAAAATCTAAAACTTGGCATGTGAGTTACTGGTAACCTGTAGAAACTTTTAGGACCTGAGGCCTTTCGAAAAAAAAAATTCGGCCCATCCTACTGCGCATGCCATAACGCTCGGCATTCTGATTGGTTGCTATTGACGCTAAACTATTGAAAAATATTATTTTATACCCAATACGCATGAGCAATTGATGTAACTATGGAGGGAAGAAATTTGGTAAAATTTGAGGGAGTTGAGTTTATTGCAAGATAAATTGTAATTTTAGCATTTTCTCTGACGGTAAGGTCTATATTTAAGTCCATATAAACTACTTTAGTGTATTTGCTTCAAATTTATAAATTTTCAACTCGATATCTCACTGAATGTAGAAATACCTGACAAGTAGCCTTAAGTAAAAAGAAAATTAATTTTTTTAATTCATCATTGAATTAGAACCAGGCCAGCATCGCCAATAAGGTTTACATTTGATGAAAATCTTGTTGAGGACACTTCGGGTAAATTGCTGCCGAATAAGTTAACAGTGGACAATTTGACGATAGACTGGCTGCGGAATCGACTATCAGAATTGGAAGCTTCACTGAAAACCACGCAGCAAAGTCGACAAAATTCACTGTCTTCAGAAAACAATTGTGATCCTAAGTTAGTAGAGCTTTTTTAACTTTCAACTAACAATTATAAAATTATAAACATTGAATAATCGTCGGTTGGTTCTTAGTTTCAATGGTGGAATTGTAATAGGAATTTTAAGAGCAATTTAAGTAATTTTGTATTATAATGTTATACTCTATGGTATTGTAATTAAAAAAAGAATGAACTCCGTAGTTTACTCTGCCCTCTTACGAAGTCTAATTAAATACACTTATATATTACAATATTATACTTATTGTTTAATTCTTATATAATAGTGTACTAAATTAAATAAGTTAAAGATTTAATTTGGTATATATATATATACTCCATACCGCAAGGTGAGCAATCTATCGAGAGAGAAACATTTTTTAAGTCTTTTCAACCACGTAAATTCGTTTACTCTGAACCTTTCTGTTTAATCCAGAAAGGTTCAGAGTTTTAGAATTAGGAATCGATTGTCTCTTTAAATTTGGCCTAATGACGTAGTTGCTTAATAATCCTTCCAAACGAAAACAAATTTCCTGCTATGATCTCGCGAAATTTCGGAGAAGCCTTCTTCAAAAGTGTTACTTTATACGAAGATTTACTTTTGAATTCGAAACATTCGATGAAAGTATCAACATCTCTTCCATCTTCTGGAGGTTTAAACAAGACTTGAAATCACCGATAGCAGTCCCATTTCTTGTTTGTTGCATGTGCTGCACAGCCAGCGAAATATGAAATTGAGCTACCTTCATAGGTAGCTCAGTTACGTACGTAGGTACGCTTGATAAGGTAACATTGAATCAATCTATTCAAATTCGTATAACTGACTCACGAATTCGTCATCATAGACATGGATATTTTGATTCTGTGAGTTATGATTTCCGTTATTCTTGTTTTCAATAATGTCATCATCACCATCCTCACTATGTAAATCATTGTTCTCTTCGATGATGGGGTGTTGGATGCTCGACTGAAAGGCAAGGTTTTCAATTAGAAGAGTATCTTCACTGAATTTTCCCTCTTCAACGTATGCAATCTGATTGATTGCTGATATTTAATTTATTTTCAAGCTTTTTTTAGCTTATTCTTGAAGTTCCTCTCTGTTACTCTCATAGCCCACTCTGTCGTCATTGTTTTAAGTGATATTGACTGTCCGAGATGATGCGTGCACAGCCTTGTACACAATTGAAAACTTAGCAGTTTCGAAGAAACATCATCGTACAATTCTAGAAGACCACGAATTGTCATTTCTAAACCATTAAAGCAAGGCAAGGTTTTCATGCGACCATTTTTATCCAGAACTTTTAAAGTTGGAGTCTACGACAGAAAATCTTCTAGAACCATTCTGGATTCTACATTTTTAGTAGATAAGGCATTTGAACGGATTAATATCTCGAGTTTTATGGCTGTCAGCGGCATCAGTTAAACGATTAATTATTAAAATGCATTCTGATGATTCTAAAAGTGTCTCGAAAACGACCTGCTCTTTTCCATTCATTTTTTAAAATGAATTTGGATAAAAATGAACCTGTGTGATGTGGTTCAAATGATAGGACAACTTGCCTCTTTGATTTTTATCCAAGATAGCTTTCATATCAAAAAGATACAAGACGTTTTAAATTCATGAATATCTTTCCATTTTTCAGGAGAGGTTTACGAAATTTTTCACTTCAAAGGTTATGCTGGAAATGATCGTTTTACCATTGTGCTCAAAGCTAGGCTTTTGTGCTGTTACTTTCAGGAGATTGTAGCACTTAAGATTGGGAATGCTTTGTTCGCAAGCAGCATTTGAAGTAGGGTCACAATGGTTTTTCCATTGACAGAAGTTCGTGCAAAGAAAAATCCAACAACTTGTCGCCACCTGTGGGAAATGTGTATACCATTGAGCGTGAACACAAAAACATGATTAGCACGTTTTTGCATTCATCCTAATGGGCCAAGATCTTCAATGCCTTCCATTAAATCATGCTTTAAAATCAAATGTATTAAAACCATTTCCACGTGTTTCGGCAGGAAAATTGAAATTTAAAAAAGTTTAATTTTGGTTTTCAATTTTTTTAACTATCTTTCATACTTCTTAAAATTACGAAGAAAATATATGTTATCGACCTGTAAATGCTCTACCAAATAAAAAAATCAGGAGTGTACTGCTATTTCTTCTCTACAAAAAAAATAGTTCAACATTTTTTTTGGACGTAAAAAATTTAATTTTGCGCCAAAAATCTAAATCAAATCGTATTGAATAGAGCAGCATGAGGAAAGATGCCACGAATTTTTAGAGAATTTCTTCTAAATTTTAGAAAAAGTAGGTTTCACATGCTTATTCCACTATTCTCTTTGTTTTTAAAATTTGAAATAACTAGAAAATTTCTTTACTTTTTTTAAAAATCCTTTAAAATCTCATGAAGTCCCCGGCAACGCCTGGTAAATTTCTGCTAGTTATATTTATATATATTTTTTTTTAGAACGTTAATCCTGGATTATTCTCAAGAGAGAGAAGAACTGAGGCTTCGCTGTCAAGAGAAAAAATTACAGAGACAGGCCGAAGTAATTAGGAGCGCTTTAAACGAACTCGGATGCGAGGAATTGCCTTCAGGCTGCGATCTTTCTGTAGAAGGATCTTTTGCTGAAACTCCACCGAACAGCAAGGTATATTTTATAAAAAGTTATCAATTATACCAACATTTTTGAAAATATTGGCAAAATTTCGGAAAAATTAAAAACTTTTTTACATTTCTTTTTGCTTCGAACTTTTGACACAATGTGAAATATCTAATTTCATCTAAACATCAATTAATTTGAGTAATTCGAGTGATGAATTTCAAAAAGCTATAAGATATTGTTAAAATTTTGATAACGAAATATAAGTAGGTACTTATTTCTTATATTACTTATAATTATATATAAAAACTTATGTAAATACTTATATTACTTAGGGCCGATTCCACCAACTATGATTAAATTTTAATCCAATCTCTAAGCTTAACATTAAGTTCTCCATTTTACTCAACAATTATTTGAATAAATGATATTTTCGTTCTGTGAATGTATTCGGATTTAAAATAGAAATGTACCTATAGATAGTGAAAATATTTACTTACAATATCTTTTAGCGTAAAACGGGGAAATAAAAATTAAGGGCATGCTCTACTCCGTGGTTTGTGAAAATTTTTTTTTTCGAAGTCACCACCGCCAAACGAAATGAGATATCGCTTTCAAACTTTGGGACATGGGAAATGAGACACTAAATTGCGTTTTAAGAATTAATTTGAGTAGTAATTTTGAAAAAAGCTATGTCGGTAAGGTAGGGATCGGATTTTTTTTCAAAATTACTACTCAAATTAAATTTTTAAACGCAATTTAGTGTCTCAATTCCCATATCTCAAAGTTTGAAAGAGATATATCATTTCGTTTGGCCGTGGTGACTTCGAAAAAAAATTTCACAAACCACGGGGCAGAGCATGCCTTTAACCTACAAATTCAATCTTCGCTTTACTCATTATACATTAAAATCACAAATTTTTTGCTTTGTACTCTCTTTAAAAAATAAGTATCCTTACAGAGTGAGAAAGTATGCAATTATAATCTTCCTACCATAAAAATCTGGCACATTCTCGTTCCGTGTTTCGCTTGAAAGTTCGAGCGCGCCAATATTTAGTTAAAAAATCATTTACACCTCGCGCTCCGCGCCAAACGCGATATATTCAAATAAATTTTTGAAAAGACATGATACAAAATACACAAAGTATCCAAAATTTCTTTAGATTAATGGTAGTTAAATATGTACTTAACTTGAAAAATTAAATGTAATATTATTGAATAATTTACAAAACAGAATTTAAAACTATCTATGTATATAGCTTTCTGGAAGTAAATATAGTTTGCTTCTTCATAGAGGAAGCAATAGTTAGTTATTTAAATGTGTTAATATTAGGTCATCTGATTCGCATACGCATAGCAGCCCTAGTGGAGGTGCAGGGGGCGAAGCCGTCGGCTTAAGGGCGTTGGTTAATCGAACTTGTAATTTTTTTCAGGTGCCCCCCATTTTCATGACGGCCCTGTCCTCTCAAACGCATGAGAAAAGATTTGGTGTAGAGGTGTGCATCCATCCGATCGAATTTTCATTGCAAATTAGTACCTTTTTGGCCACGTTTATAACACTGAATTTTTAAAAATTTAATTTAATTCTAGAAAAAATTGAAGCTTCTAAGCTTTCTTCCAATGTAAGATTTCTCGAAATCCAAATTACGCAGTTTGTTTTGAAATTAAATCCATTTGAAATAACGTCGATCTCCGATCCATTTTAAAATTTGATTTTTAATCGAAAATTCGACTTGAATCGAATTTTAAATTCGATCGGAGATTGGCGTTATTTCAAATGGAGTAAATTTCAAAACAAACTGCGTAATTTGGATTTTGAGAAATCTTACATTTGAAGAGAGCTTAGAAGCTTCAATTTCGTCAAGTTGTGTGTTTCAAACTCGTCATATCTTTTCTCATGAGTTTGAGAGGATAGGGCCGTAATGAAAATTGGGGGCATCCGAAAAAATGTATATGTTCAGTTTATCCAACGCCCTTAAAAAAACAAATCTTGAGTTAAAATATTATTACATTAATAATATTTCGGTTTTGCGGATAAAGACCTTGCTCAGCACGTTTAATATAATTTATTGATATTTTGTTAGGCTCTCTCTCATAATGACGCAACGTAAAACGCAACCATGGGGTACCACCCTTACACTTACTTTTTTTGCAAGATATTTTGCACCAGCCTAACTATTACTAAAATTTACATGTAAGGTTATGATGATTTTATTTGTAGTTATTAAAATAAAATATTTTAAAAGTTACGGTCAATTTCGAATTGCGCGCCAAACCAATGGCAGAATTTCACCATCGGAATGCGGGCAGGGAGCAAATTTTGGCTACAAACATCAGTAACATGTACCGCACATACGTCGCATGACAGAAAGCTGCAAGTAAAGGCTTTTATGTCGTCATAAAGCATACTGTTACTGCTATGACCAAGAAAATCCCATTCTCTCGCAAACGAAAACGAATCGCAGTTCCAGTATCTTGCGAACATCAATACATAGAATGTGTAAATTAAAAAAAATAGTGATTTCAAAAATTTTCAAAATGATCAAAATTTTTTTATTTTGTTTCAAAATGGTTGACTAACAAACTTGAACCGACTTGACCTTCATTTTTGGAATTAAAAAAGTATACCGAATGCCAATCCAATCTATCAATTCTTTCGAAAGTATCGTGCTCAAAAACTAAAATTCTACACTCACAGACAGATATATTAGCAAAAACACGTTTTTCGGGTACAAGGAGTCACCAAATTTGGACATTTGACAAAAACGAGGGGGAGTGAGTTAAATTTTACACAAATCAAATACATTCTCCGATAATAATTTAAAAACCTTTTTTTGGGAAGTAGATTTGGTTACCACTGTATAAAGAAGCAAAATGTTGTGATATCAACTCCGCATAATTAAAAGCTTATTATTATATAAAATAATGTTATATAAATAACTGTTTTAATGACAGTTATTTATTTTGTTTGCTCGAAAACCTAATATATTATTTTATAAATTGTAAAATTAGAAAAAAACTGCGAAGAAAATTGTCAATATTGCGGAAGTACAGCATCTTGACTTCGTAGTAGACAGCTGTGATAATGATTGAAATGAGTTGATTTTATTGGTAGTCTTGTTCGGAGCGTCTGCTATTGTGATCTGAATTTTTGAATGTGCGACCAGCGAAACATGTCAATATGGGAATTGAGATGGTAATAAAAATCACACAAAATCATTTAAAATACCACAAAATGAAATTCATGTAGATTTACTCTTATTCATATTGTTTTCTGTCGCTTAATGTTAAAACTTACACTAATTTTAAAAGTGAAAATAATATTTGTGGCAGAGTACGTCAAGTGTTCTACCTCACCTAAAATGATGTTTACTCTTTTATCATGTTAAAACTTGGCTGAATTATAGTCCTAGGGAATTTTCATCAATTCATCAACCATAGCTCCATTTATCAAACGGTTGTCAAGATACAGAGTCCTGAACTTTTTACATTTTCAGGCGCTACTTCACCTTCACGTTAGGGTAACTTCTTTTAGGAATATCCAATTGTAACATTATTACGGTGTTTTGGAAAGCTCTTTTCATGTACTTTAAAGCTTTCATAACCGATTTTTTTTCTATATGAATTTTTTTTTCTGAAAATAATAATTCAAATTTACTTTTTGAAAAAAGTGCCTTTGAAAAAAAATCTCTAAAACATAGCTTTATACACTTATGAAAGAAAAGAAGAAAAAGTTGGCTGGAAATAATTACTTGATCTAATTAATATTTTTACGCTTTCGCTTAAAAATAAAAAATTAAAAAATAAAACTGTTATGATAGCCTTAAAGCACATGAAAAGATCTTTCAAAAATATTGTAATAAAAGTACAACCATGACTTAGTTAATTATACAGGGTTTCCCACCACCTATGAACGAGCCGGTACTGGATGATAGAGAACAAAAAAAGAAACCGAAAAGTCCTCTAGTAAAATTTGATCTAGGTCTTAGTTTTGGCACAATAAAGCATCCAAGTTGAGCATAATGTACCAATCAGAAGCGAGATTTCGCAACCACTTGTTTGTCACATAAGTGTTAAGATAGTGTGCGTGATGGCGGTTCACTTCTCGCTTCTGATTGGTTCATTATGCCCACCTTCGAAGCTTTATTGTGCCCAAACTAAGCTCAGATCAAATTTTGCTAGAGGACTTTTCTGTTTCTTTCTTTGTCCTGTATCACCCAGTACCGGCTCGTTCATAGGTCGTGAGACACCCTGTATAATAAAGCTTCAATAGCACAATAATTCAGTCAAATTTTAACCTGATAAAAGAGAAACAATAAAGAAATAAAGAAACTTAAAGATGATATTTTAGAGGAGAGAGGTAGATTAAATGGAAAAAAACAACCTTAATTGGAGAGAAAAATCGGTAAGGTTTATTTACCTGGCATAAAAAATCTCCACTCATTGAATGGAGAAAAAAGCCCTTTACAGATATAATGTGAAATTAGGAAACACTCACAGTCATCATGCTCACAGTAACCCAAAAAGAAATACGTCTAACCCAGAAAGAAACACACAACTGATCCACAAGCAAACACACACAAATTGTTAAAAAGAATAATTACTACAAAACTGGATATTTTTCGTTCAAAGGTATCTACCGCCTTCAGTTTTGCTCCAATTTCCAATGTCTTTTTTACATTCTAATCAAAGAGAAGGATTAGTAGGGATGTGAACTTTATCCATTCGATAATGCCGAATTATGCGCGAAAATTTGAGTCTTTTATGCGGTGATTATGTAATGAATATTCATAAATTATGCAGGCATTATGCGCTCAAAAATACAGGTCTATGCATTCAATTTAAATGCTTTCAGGAATTTCAACAGATTTTATAAAATATTCAGGAGCTTAAACAATTTGAAAGAGTTTAAAAATATATTACAAAATTTTCATAAATTTGAAAAGTTGTTACGAAATTTTGAATTATTTGAAATGACTTTTTAAGTAGTTTTAAGGTAATTATCAATAAGTTAAAAATACCTTAAATTGTTTAAAATAAATAAATAAAATAAATTGCTTAAAATTGGTGTGGCGACACCAATGGGTGTTTCTTGTGTATCGAGGTATCTGATTGGTGTAGACAATATGTCTGTACAGGAGATGACAGATTAATTGAAATTTCACGCCCGGAATATTATAATTTAAGCACAACTCCGGCATTTACGGCAAATTCGAAGGTGCCATCCAAAATTTTAAAACTTCCAGCTTCTGTAAGAGAGAATTTCGTAATAGATTACGTAAACACATTGTCATGATTGTATGAAGAATCTTTCATCATCCATGCAATTTGATCCATACGAATGAGAGTAGGTCATGCTGTTTATAACCAGCGTTTTAAAAAAGGAAACGAATTGATAACAAGTGGGTTTCCTATTATTTACACCAAAATCACGAATTTGTGAAAAGAAATTCCCAAGCGGATCCTGGTTAACGAAAGCCGTTCTTAAGCTCTGGAATTCGAGATTTTTTAGTCTCTTCCACAGCAATTCAAAGCCTCACAGAGGAAACTTTAAATTCTTCAAGGTAAGAGGTTGTCTTTTAACAGGCTTTCTCGTTTTCGGATCCACGAACCTCATAAGAGAAATTTCTTGTTACGCCTCTTTGAAAAACTTCAAGTGGAAACTTGAATCAGACAAGAGGATCCGGTAGTCGCTATGTGGATCGTGTTTAACTTTTCCGTTGAATGCGTCGGTTAATTTATTGCCGAAAAACAAAAACTTCGCTGTATTTTTTACTTCCATAGGAACATCCATTATTCCGGAAATAGTGGGACGTGCTAAGTTAAAATTAAATTTTATTTATATTTTTCATTTTTTA
Source organism: Synergus japonicus (assembly GCA_900474275.1). Classification (NCBI taxonomy): domain Eukaryota; kingdom Metazoa; phylum Arthropoda; class Insecta; order Hymenoptera; family Cynipidae; genus Synergus; species Synergus japonicus. The sequence goes on along the minus strand of UCOH01011469.1, from coordinate 28,880 downwards.
TTATTAGTTAAATATGAAAAATAATAATAGAAATCTTGACAAACCTGGTCCACTAGCTAGTCCATCTAAACGCGAAGCCAATGAAAGGCTAAGATTCTTTGTCGCAATGTGAACACACATCTTCTTAATTTTTTGAGGATAGACATGGCGATCCGTCAATTTCGGTACAAATCTTCTTTCCTGAGTACATTAAACATCTATCTTATATGTTGTTATTATGTGTTTCCATTCCGCAAAGGTTCTCGCTGTTTCAGGTTTGTGTTCATTAAATCTCAATTCCAAATCTTTATCCAAAAGATTATTTCGGAGACATTTCAATAAATGAGGAGGATCGTAGAGAGGGATAATATTTAACCCGTGCACAACGTACATCCCATCTAAAAACTTTGTAATAATTCCTCCTCTTGGGGCTGGTCCTCGTAGAACGAATGGATATTCTTATAACAGAACTTATGCCCTCTTATAGGCTAGAAATGTGGGAGTGGCACGGTTCCTGAGGGTGGCAAGTAAATACGCAATGATTTCAATAATTAATAACAAAGTTTATTCAAATAAAGTGAAAATATTAAAGATAGTACCGTGTCACGGCTACGGAAAGGCTCGACACAATCTTAAACTCATTGATAATAAAGACTCGATATAAACTAAAATCAATTCATCGCAAACCATGAGTACGACAAATGCCTCCAAGTCCAAATATGAGAGTTTGAAGTAGAAAAACGGAGATGAATCTAAATTATAAAACCACACGCAAATTTACTTGAATTATCAAAAAGTGATACAAAACCTCTATTCGCAACGAAACTAACAGCGAAACTTTAAATTTGTCCCTAACTCTGGTAATTTTTAAACAGCATACAAATCCAAGTCTGTTTCTGACGTCACCGTCAAGTTATGGTCACTTTACGGTAAAGTTACCACTCGGCGAGAGGTTTACCCGTTCGAGAATACGATATTTGTTAATTACGTCTTGTTATGACGTCACGCCGCGAAGTGTTGCCCGGAATGTAAGTCGTCCCTCCGAATAATAACGATCCTGCCAAGCTAATCTCGATATGACGTCACCTCGCGTAGTTATACGCGCAATCGTAAGTCGCCCCTCCGAATAGTAACCGTAACGATATGGTCAACCCTGGTGACGTGCTTTTATCTTGTCAAGTTCCCCCAGCCTGGTACAGCGTGCGAAGGAACCTGACAAAGATGGCGATTAACGTGATTGTGGAATTTGTCTAGTACCCCCAGCCTGGTACAGCGTACAAAGGAACTTGACAAATACGACCCCGTTACCGTGACAATGGCAAAAGTTTGAATTTGGGAAACCTCAGCCTGGTACAGCGTACAAAGCTTCCCAAATTTGAACTACCTGGCGGTTAGATGAGTTGTACGGAAGATGGCTGCCAGACTCCGAAGATGATTCTACGATGCTCCGCTTGGCTCTCGTAGTGGTCCCTCGTGACGTTGGATGAAGAAAAGTCCTCGATGATCTCAGATGCCTGACTATGGTTAGTCAGCAAATACCGAGTCGCTTAAGAGCGCTCGGCCATGCCCAGCCATTCGCGGGAAAACGTGGTTCCGCACACCTAGCGCAATCCATCCGAAGCCTTTACCGAGCGATATCCCGACCGCTCTTTAGCTTGCCGGCAACTGTAGCTTTGATAGCCTATGCACAGGCGTTCTCCGTGTCTCGATGGTAGTAACAGTATGGAGGACCATTACAACTTGTTTAAGAGTTCTTTGCATAAATTTATAAATGCGATAAACTTCACAATACACAATTTTGTTTTAACAGAAAATATAGGGTGATTACATCACCATATTTATTGAATTCAAATTCCGGTGTTTTATATTATTAAGAAATCCAAAACGAAATATTATTTAATTTGAGGTATTTAAATTAAAATTTTTGGAAAGGAAAATAAAACAGTGTAGAAATCCATAAGGATAAAACGAGAATTTCTTCGAAAAGGGGAAAAACAAAGGAATAAAAGATAAACTTTACTCTCGAAATCTAAACCAGCGAAAACTATACCAAATCAGTGAAATTCGCTGATGAATCAGTGAATATCACGCCCTCTTTGAGAGCAATTCTGCTGATTCATCAGCGAATTTCACTGATTTGATAAGGGTTTCGCTGATTTAGATTTAGAGCGAGTAAGTTGATACAAGTTGTAGAAAATTTAACGAATTTTTCAAGACGTATTCTTCACCCTTTAGCTTTATTCTTTCTTGAAGAAGATTTCGTATGGCAGCTTGATTGCTAGAATCTCCGTCACATATAAAGGCCACAGTACTAAATCCAGCATCTTTCGCGGTACCAATAATTTCCTTAATACTAAACAATAATTAAGCAGTATTTGTCTGTTTGCTGCAGAAAGAAAAGGTGACCGGAATTTTATTTCCAGTGTGAGGAGAACGGAGCATGAATACAAGGGCATGGTCTGCAAATTTTTCTGTACGAACGTTTCCCCAATCCTCGAAGCAAATTATTTTATCAAATTCTTTATCATAAAAGAGTCCAGTACCAAGAAGTAATTCGTCCTACATTAAAATCATCACTTTATCCTTGTCACTTAAACCTTTTGCAGCCTCTTTCAATCTCTTCCTTGTGTCATCATTAACCCCAGTATCCAATCTGATTTTTCTTAAAATTATTTTTAAGCACTTTCCTGCCACTTGGAAGTGGCAGGAAAGTGCGAAGAAATCTATAACACTTGGCAGATCTTTTAGAATGTCGACGTTCGCTATGATCTTTCTCACGGAGCCTAAGATAAACATAAATTACAAACCTGAAATTAGTATAATCATTCTATACATAATATAAGAATGGTGTTGTAAGTAGATTAAATAAGAACGCAAAAAAGCACATTTTTAAAATTTTGACGTTTGGCAGGTTTTACGCCTATACTCTTAATATACATAAAATACATAAAAATTAATAAAATTTCTAATCATAATGTATATAATGTACATTTGCCAACTTCGTATACTTTATTCCGAAAATGTAGTAAAAAGCTTTGACAAACGATACCTTTTACATTTCTTCTTCATATTATAATTTTCTTTTCTGCTCTTACTTAATTGTAAATGCAGCCTCTTTACTGTAGGAGTCTTTGCATCTACCGTCCTCCAAATTCCCTTGTGCTGTTCTTCCTATCCTTGCACTTTTATTCCTGGTCTTTCCTGTTCTTCTACCAGCATTGGTGCCATTTCCTGTCCTTGTGTCTCAATTGCTGGTCTTTCCTTTACTTTAAACCTTTTTAATTCGATTTTCCTTTTTCCAAAATTTCCTATAGAACATTAAACTAGCTGTGAAGTATCAACTTTTGTGCTCATTCAATGAGCACTTTGCTTCCTGTAAGCAAATATGATTTGCTTCCTCATAGAGGAAGCATTAAGCTTTGATATTTCTTGTTTCCATTTATATTTTCAGTTATATTCGAAAAATATATTTTTTAAAAATTAATGAAGGATTACTTTTTTATTTTTTAATGAAATACATTAATCATATAGGTTAATCGATTCGTCTCGACATAAGGAATCTTCATTTTTCTTACGTCAACTCAAGATTTTGATTATTTGAAAACATAGAGCGAAAAATTAACTTTTAAAATTATAAATAAACATAACTTCCTTATTTTTTAATGAAATGCATTAATCGTATAGGTCAATCGATTCGTCTCAATGAAAGGAATATTCATTTCCCTTACACCAGCTTTAAATTTCCAATATTTCAGAAGTTATAGTGGAAAAATGAATTTTACGAAAATTATAAAAGTACATAAAACTTTTGAAATTAAATATTTTGTTAAACCATTGTAAGAAATTCAACTAGGTATATAGTGGAATAACTATGCAAAATTTCATCAATTTATCTCTACGCGTTTTCAAGATATTGCGGGATCGTAACATACATACATACATACATACAAACACATACACATACATCCGGACAATTTTTCAGGGCATCATACTACATATATTGCCCTTGAAATATGTTCAAAAAAACCTTTTTTAGGAAACTGGATTTTGTCACCACTACAAAGCTTCCTCTATGAGGAAGCAATATCAGATAATGTCAGCTTTTACACTAATAAATATACAAAATAGAAAATATTTAATTTAGGTATTCTTTAAGTTAAACGAAAATATTGAATTTTGAAGATAGATTTTGAATTCTTCGTTTTATGCTCCGTATACAGTCTTATATTTGAAAAAAGATTAGCGCTATAGAGCGAAAAAATATTTATCTAGAATTTTCGTTGAGTAAAATGAAGAATAGAATTTTGATCTTATTACTTCGATCCAATAACGCCCTTAAACACACAAAGAATATAATAGACGGTATGTAAACAAAGTCTTATTAACTTACGTTCTTGAATAAATGTACTGTACTTCTCGAACCGAATTCACGTTAACTGTAGGCACATTGTTCAGAACCTCATGAGGCAAATCAATATTTACATCACCCTCACTTGAAGTTCTTTTTATATCAAGCGGTGTCGGCAAATTTAAACTCGGAACAGTAGATCTGTGCAGCATTGTTAAGCATCTCGGGGTTACTTAACCCCGAGAGGCTTAATCGTACCCACTTCAATCCCACTTCAGTCCCACTAAACGATTTGCCGGAAATTTATGACCGATAACTTCTTTATCAAACTCTTTTTTTCTCTCACAATTCACCACAATACACTTTTTTCGGTCCAGATTATCCATTTCTCTCTGGTGATATTGTGATGTACAAAGCAATGGAATCAAACTGTCAAACGACTGTCAAAATTCAAATATGACGGGTTATAACTGCGTTGGCGCCATCTGTGTTGATTGGTGAACTATTTTTGTATCCCTCACTGCCTCTTGGACCTCTGCGCAATAGTTTTAAACTTTGCCACTTTAGCCCATGAGAGTTAACCTAGCCTGATCATCTATTGTGTCAGTCGTTCAGCGTAGGAAGAGCAGCGACATATGTTTACTAACCTCAAATATGTATCACTTGCGTACTCACATGATAGATGTCACTAGATGATATAATTTTCCGATGAATCTTGAGATTTTAACCACTTTGGACCTAAAATACGGATTTTTACGTAATCATTTACGAAATTCTCTTTTACAGATGCTGGAAGTTTTAGAATTTTCGATGGCACCTTCGAATTTGTCTTAAATGACTGAGTTGTGCATAAATTATAATATTCCCGGCTTGAAATTTCAATTTATCTGTCACCTCCTGTACAGCCATATTGTCTACACCAATCGGACACCTCGATACATAAGAAACGCCCATTGGTGTAGCCACACAACTTTCAAAGTTCGTTTATGCAATGCCCTTAAGGAATTAGGTGGGTTTCAGAGGCTAAAAAGTAGGGTATTTTTACCATTTTGTTTAAATATACCAGGTGTATAAGCTTAAATCCGCTGTTTTTTAGGCAAAAGAAAGTCTTTTTTTTTTGCAGAAAATAAATTAAACTTTATTCAAAGTATTTTCCCTCGCTTGCTATACATTTTCCCCATCTCTCGGGCAATTTGTGTATACCACGCCAAAAAAAGTTTTTATCTTTCGATGCAAGCCACTCGTCAAGCCATTTACCGACGTCTTCGAACGAATCGAAGTGTTGTTCAGCGAACGCGTAACCCGTCGACGAAAACAGGTGTTAATCAGAAGGGGCCAGGTCTGGTGAATAAGCGGGATGAGGTAGCACCTCCCAGTTAAATGTTTTCAAGTAGTTTTGGACCATTTTTGACGTGTGCGATGGGGCATTGTCGTGAAGAAAAATCAACTTCTCATGTCTTTCTTCATAATCCGGCCTTTTTTCACGCAAAGCACGGCGAAATTTGATTAGTTGTTGGTGGTAGCGGTGAGCATCGACAGTTTCATCAGGTTTTAATAGCTCATAGTAGACGACACCCTGCTGATCCCACCAAACACACAGCATCGTCTTGCGTCCAAAATAATTAGGTCTTGAGAAAGAAGTTGATGATTGTCCGGGATCGACCCACTTTTCGTCTCCAGTCACCACACGATGCAGAAACTACTTTTTTTTTTGTCTAGCAAGCAAGATTTCACATGTGTTTTGGCGTCGCTCCATTTGCCTGTCGTTCAGTTCATGAGGTACCCATTTTCCCATTTTTTGGATCTTTCCCATGGCATGTAAACGCATAGAAATGGCCGGTTGAGTAACACCTAAATGTTCGGCAAGCATTTTTTATTTTTGTGTATCGTCCTCATCCAAAAGAGCCTGTAATTCATGGTCCTCAACTTTTTTGGGTCGATTTTCACGCTTCTTGTCACTCAAGTCAAAATGACCGTCTTTGGACCGACGAAACCAGTCTCTGTAAGTTGTTTCTGATAAAGCACTGTCACCATAGGCCTCCACAAGCATTCGATGTGATTTGGCAGCCGATTTCTTCAAATTGAAGCAAAAAAGTAGAGCTTCCCGCAAATGCTCCTTTTCTGGCACAAAACTAGACACGATTACTCAAGGAAAAATTTATGTTGTATAAAAAAACTGAATATGTGCACTGATTTATGTAGACAGGTGTCGAACTCACACAAAAAAAAGCATGACGTTTCTATTGTAGCTAAATATGTTCACTACCGCTATCTCTGAGCATACAGCGGATTTAAGCTTATACACCTGGTATACAATCATATTTTTTATTTAAATAATTTAGAATATCAAAGGTACATGTTTCAACAGTATTTTGTGAAATTTTCATTTAAAAATTCCGAAAACTCAGCCATTGGTACCTCATCTCCCTTGACGTCTCCAAAAAAAATGCTTTTGCCATGGACATCATTACTCATTACTGGTTCATCTAAAATAAAAAATATTTCGTTAGTACATGAATAAATTTCGTTAATGAACGAAGGAAAAAAAAATTGAAATTTGAAGTTTTAACAGGCATTGAAACAAAAAAACACATTTTTTGGTCAAATTTTCGTCATGTATTGGCTAGAAAAAATTAGTTGCAATAAAAATAAAAATAAATCCTTCGTTCACTAACTAGATAATGTTATTTCAAAGATATGTGCCAAATTTGAACAAAATCGCTTCATAACTTTGCGAGAAATCGTGTCCACCGACTTCAAAAATTGAGTTTTGAGAAAAACGCGTTTAAAGTTTTAAGTTGAAATTACATGCAAAAAAAAATTTTTTTTTAACTTACATAGAATCATCGATTCCGGCACCATAAAGCAAAGTACTTGCTGCTGCGTCAATATCCAAGGCATCCTTTTGATCTTGTCTGTGACGAATTCTTCCTTCGCGAGTCGTAGTGTCAGCTTTCTTTTCGGCAAAGTGTATGCGGTTCTCATCTTCTTTTCGGGCAACTTTTAGCATATATAAATTATATATAAATTTATATATAAATATATACTTTTAGTAAAAATTTATAAACATTTTTAGTAAAAATTCACGAACACTTATAACCTCAAATCAACCTATTGGCCTAAGAAACGAGAATCAACTGAAATATTAAGAACTTCTTAGAGTGGGACAGGTCAAGCTACAATAGCTACGCAGCTGCTCCCGTATACCTGCGAAGCACTGCACTGACCTGGTCTGACGGTCGGAACTTCCGAATAAGACAAAAAAAAATCGATTTTTTGAAATTTCCAAACCCACCTAATCCCTTAATTATAATGCGCAAAAGTCGTACAAATTCAAAACGAGAATTAAATGCGTTTTTTCATTACATATTCCTTTCTTAAAAAATAGATGACCTGTCGAGTGTCCGCAGTTTATTCGTGATCTGATTGGTTGAGAGATGGTCACGTGGGATCGTCACAAGTGCGTAACGTGAAGTAATTATATAGGCGCGCGAAACGCGGTGTGATGTAAATAATTATGAAAGTCCTCTCGAAATAAGTGATTTATGAGCTTAAAATGGCGATTTATGCGCACCCAAATAGACGACTTTATGCGCATAATTGAAAAAATCGAACTATGCGGCAATCGGCTTCTGATTATGCGAAATTATGCGGCCTTAAAATTGAGTCTGATACACAGAAAACATATGTCCAGTAAAAAGTGTAGAACTTAGTCTGGGAATCTTAAACGGGTACTAAAATGTTGTAAAAATTGAAAACCTCCATCTTTGAATATTTACAAGATATTTCAAGACTAAGTGCAAGAAAGAAATACAGAAAGTCCTAGACTGTCTAGGAAATTTCGATAAAGGAAAAACAATTTGGAGATTACAAAATGTCTAAGACAGTCTGGGAAAACGTAAAGAGGCAGCGAGTATAATTTTTAAGACAGTATGGGAAAATATGAAGGGTTCTAAAGCAAAAGAAGAAAAGCGAATCAGACATTAGATTTGTAGTCTTTTGTTTACAAGTTCACACTGCTAAAACACGAGAAACGTATTCTTCACTTATCGAATACACAAAAACCTTATTCTATAACCTAACTTAATACATAATACATACAAAGCAATTCAGTAACACGGTAACACGCAGAATATTGCACGCAGAGTATATCGGTCGAAATGGTCCTTATATAGTAACTAGTTAAATTCTCACCGTTTGTGAGAAACGTCCAGTGCCTGGTCAAAAATGGATTGTGACACAAGTGATATTTAATATGTTTTAACATGTTCCTTTCTTAAAAAATAGATGACCTGTCGAGTATCCGCAGTTTATTCGTGATCTGATTCTACACTTTTTACTGGACATATTTTTCCGTGTATCACTTTTGAAAAATTATGCAATTATGCGCTTGTATAAAGTTCACATCCTTAATGATTAGATTTGTGTAAAATTTGACACCCCAGTTTTTGTCAAATGTCCACGTTTTGGGATCCCCTAAACTCGAAAAACATGTTTTTATCCACGTTTTGGGATCCCCTAAACCCGAAAAACATGTTTTTATGAATGTGTCTGTCTCTATGTAAATTTTTAGATTGTCAGCATGATAACTTTGGAAAGAATTAACCAATTTTTGTTACAAGGCCCCCCTAGAGTAAGCTACGCCACTGGTGAGCATTACTTCAGTGCTAGTGCTGCCTCGAGTATGCACTGCCACGATGCACTATTGTAGGCATTTTTGACGTCTATGGCAATGACAGCGCATAGGCGTCGGCAACCCTTGGAATATGCCGTTTCTTTCTGTGCTATGCCTATCACTTCCTTCACAGCGTCAACCGTTTGCCTTCCTTCTCTGAACCCGTACTGGCTATCTGACAGACCTCCTGTACGGTTCAGTTCCTGCTTCAATCTGATGAGGATCAGTTGCTCGAGCAATTTCCCTTCAACGTCTAATAGGCATATCGGCCTGTAAGAGCTGGGAATACCCACCGGTTTGTCACCCTTCTTCAACAGGACGAGCTGTGTCCTCTTTCAGGCCTTCGGAAACTCAGCTTTCGTCGCAAGTCCATTCAGCGTTTTGAGAACTATTTCTGGTCTATTTGTTGCTACGTACTTGAGTACTTCGGGAGGTATGTTTCCCCGTCCCGGTGCTCTCTTTTTTTTAATTTAGCGCTCCTTTACAAGTTCTTTCGTCGTGAATTCAATGAAGGGAGTTTCCGCGAGACAGACGAAGGCTACAGGTTCATGCTCAGGGAAGAAGACAACTCGCCACTCTTTCGACGACATCCATCGATAGCTGTGGTTTTGGTGGATATCCGATAAGTCTCCTTTTGACAATGTCATAGCTCTTGCCCCAGATGTCTCGGTCTACCTTATCGCGAATCTCCTTCCAAACAATTTTCTTCGACATCTTTATGGCTTTTTGCAGGGTTTTCTTGCTTCTTCAAAATCTTCCCACAGGGCTTGTTTGAGAAATGCTGGCGTGTTTTTCTTCGCAGGTACCCTAGTATGCTTCCTCTTCTTCTTCATACACACTATCCGTAGCCTGATGATCTCCACCAGTATTGTGGTTTACCTCTCCCAGCCGCTTGTTTTCTTGGCATGCAGGCATCGCAGACTAAGATAAGAGTTTTTGACAATGAATCCGCCGAGATTTCTTCTTCAGCTATATCATTTATAGCCTGGCTCAGCTTCTACATGCCTATATTGTTGGTGTTCCATCTTCTGAACTAAGGTTTCTTCCCACTGGGCATTTTTTATTTTTTTCTGACACTGAATATTACATATGGATGGTCGCTGAGTGAATCTTTGTCACTGACTTCCAAGCCATCGAACCTCTTGCCGAAATCAGCCGTTGTAAGTGTCAAATCCAATATCGATCCGTAGCCTTGTCTCTCAAATTTTGGCTTAACGCCCGTGTTCTTGATAATTAAATCGTGTTCTCTAACCCATTCCGTGACAGCTTCTCCTCTGTTGTCAGTCCTCTGCATTCCCCATTCTGAGGACTTTGCATTAAAATCTCCCGCAATAATTGCCTCTTCCTTTCTAGCTCGAATCCTTCCTCCTAGGTCTTTAATGTCCCTGTTGGGTGAAGTATAACATGCGTATAACGTGAAGGAAGTTGTCCTTTACTGTCGGTGTCTATTATTTTTATATCGCTGTCCAAGTCATCGTCATACACCCAGTCCTTCCTATCTCGTATAGCCCTTTTGCAATTTATTTGGACGATCTTAATTTTGGTTGGTCTGCATTCGCGTCATCTCTGACATGCTCGTGCTAGCTTTCGCGTGGTTTCTCCTGTCATTTGACTGATGTCCCTTCATCTTACAGTGAACACAGTAGGGTACGTTTTGCCATTTTGCGACCTTGTGACCTTCTTCCCCACACTTCAGGCACAAGTTTGCTCAGACTGGTCCTTTGCATTCGGCGCTATTATGCCCGGGTTCCCAACATCAGAAGCACCGGTGTTCCTGCACTCTTTCCTTTATTCGGCAACTCGACCAGCCAATTTTGATTTTGGCTGCTTGAATGAGGCGATCAGCATCATTGCCCTGCATTACAAGCGTTGCGTTTTGCGTACTCCCATACGTTGGGCGGAGTGCTCGTACAGTGAAGTCTTCAGGTTTCAGTCCGCTTGTCTCAGAGATCGGCTTACTTATTTCCTCCACCATGGTTACTTCATCAAGACCTTTAAGGTGGAGAATCCTTTTATTTACGCGAAGAGATGTCTTTGCTCCTAGTAACTTCTCAGCTAGTGTTTTCCTCAGTTCTTCCATCTTTTTCACTCCGTTGCGTGTTTTCTTGACATTCTTGATGTCAACTCCTATGTCTTCTGGGCTAACGGTGGTTTTAACTATTTTAAGCAGATCGGCATAAGTTTTCTCCTGCATTTGAACGACAAAGGCATCCTGCTTATTAATCCTTTTTTCGGTTTTCCTGCTGTCTTCCTTGCTGCCTCTGGCGGTCGATTCTGTACTCCTGCCTTCTTATACGAGTCTCGCTCCAGCTTGGTCTTCAGCATTCGGGCAGTCATTTTCCCTTTGTTTCCTTCGCTTCCAACAAAGACAACCCCGTTCCTCTTATTCGCAATCAAATGTGTTTTGATTGCTATTACAGACTTGAACAGCATTCTATCACCGACCTTTTCTTGGTCCTCATCCCTACAGAGGATTGGATAATACATTCATCTTGTGGCATGTGCTATCTTACCATCCCGGTCGGGGAAGCCGAGAGAATGTGACATCATGGCCACTTCCCCTCCTTTCTTCTTTTGTTTCCTCAGTCCTTCAAAGCCTCCGAACTGTTTTATCGACCTATCCATTTCCCTGTCGTCCGAGACAATGTCCTCGCTGTAGGGAAGAACGTTATCCCAATCAGATGAGGCTTCCCAGATGTGCCCTCTCTTGCTTCTGGCTCTGGTGAAGATACCTTCCTTCCAGTCTGCCTCGTTAACGGCAAGGAAGCTCTCAAAGTCATCGGCTTTTTTGAGTTGTCGCCTTCTTAATGTGAAGATTCTCTGTCCCCATGTTCCACATTTGTCTGCGGAGTTTCTCGTTCTCATTCGTGAGATCCCCGATAGTCTCGTTTGTTTCGCTTACGTTGGGCAACTCCTACAACCATTCTTGCAGCTCCTTAGAGCGGAGCTTCTCAACTTGAAGGGTAAGGTTAGCAGCCACGTCCTGGAGTTCGTTTTTGCAGCTGTAGGTCTCTTTCACCACTTTTTGGAGGATTTTAAACTGAGCTGTAATTTCTTTCAGAATTTTACTCAGAGTACTTAAGTTGTCTGAAGGTTCCGTCGTGTTCTTCCCTGGAGTACATCCTGTTCTCTTCCTCTTAGGACGTTTTTCTCATTAGTGTTATTGCTCATCGTCGTTTTGTTCTTTCGTTCTAGCCATGAGGATGTCCTGGACCTAGGTGGTGTTCTAAGGAGTAAGCTATTCTTTGCAAACGGATTTGATCGATCTTCTTTATTAATTTCTGTCTCTGTAGTTAATTACGTTTGGCTTGGGAGATCCTAACAGCAGCTACGCTACCGCCAGCACAGCCGCCGAAGTCGCTAGAGGAGAGATCAAGTCCTACCGCGACGACAACGCGGGAACACCCTTAGGTAGAGAGATAGATAGATAGATAGATTTTTTTATGTAAGGATTTATCTTGCAAAAGACACCCAGATGTTCAGGTAGTGTTGGATTCCTACCGGCTAAAACCCCCCCTCTTATCCACTAGCCGACTAGCACCGGAACCGCGTGAGCATTACTTCAGTGCTAGTGCTGTTTCTGTGCTCTTATCAGCATATTTATCTGCCTTCTCGTTCTTTTGCCTCGATGATGGTTCTGATCGCTTTATAATCGCGTTCTCATCCTTTCTGTGGTGCGACTAGATACGTCATTACGTTCCTCGCATTGAAAGTTTTCCCCGCAGAGCTAGAGTATTCAGATGTTGCCTTATCCCATTGGGCACATGTGAACAGAGTATGTTCGGCATCATCCACTTCATCACAGTACGGGTATTTATCCCCAGATAACAAAATGCGTGCGATATGCGACGCATTATACAGGCACGTCGTGATGATCGCACGCACGAGATGCGCTCACGAACGCAGACATATGTGTCATCAATTGAGACACATATCGCTCGCATGTCGTGCGAGTTCACGGCGTGCGACGCATATCGCTCGCAGTTTTTAACGTCGTAATTATCAGACGGGATAAGAATTTCTCTTACAAGACTCAAAGGAGTTATTATAAATACATATCGACAGACTTTGGTACATTTTATAAATTACTTTTTAGATTTTTTATGTACTTTTTTGGTACATTTTTTGAAGTGGAAATATTATCTTCGTTCATAAAAATAATTGTATTTTCACGCAAGTGTGATAGGTTAGATTTCAAATACTTCTATTTCTCCGGTTCAACTTACAAATTTTATAACTCCACAATGCACTCTGCTGAAACACGAATGCGATGAAAATAACGCGTGAAGAAACGATAAATAACATAAAATATGAGCGTGGGCAGTGTACACTGTAACAACAAACGGACGTTATAATGGTGCTTACGCAGCTATCGTGCAAGTTGCGACTCGTGCGTTGTGCACATGAGCACGGATCTTCATGAGGGCGAAATGCGACTAATAAAACTCGCACCATATGACCATGTTCCGCGCATTTCGTGCGAATGAAATGCGACTCATAACGCACGCATGTAAGTGGCCGTCATGCACTGCTGCCGAAGTGCAGGCGTTTTCACACGCATTGCATGACGATCACACAATGCAGGTGACGTGCGTCGCACGCATTGTTATCTGGGTCAGTGAGGGCTCAATTTCGGTCGAATAGGAACTTGTAGAAGCAGCCATGTCCCTAAAGCGCCTGCGTCAAGTAATAATCTACCTCTCCATATGGACGATTTAACCATTGCTCGATGACCGGTAGCATTCTACTCGTTCAACGTCCGTGCCTAGCTATTGACCATTCCTCTTGCCACTTGATCATTAGGTCTTTCCTGGCCTCCTGCTTCTCCTTGCCGCGTACAAAAGTTGTTAGTGCAAAATGCTCGTTAGAACTGCTCTTTTGGACGGCCTTGGGCCACCTATGACGGGCATCAGGCTATCCAGAGCTGTCATTGATTTCTCAGCTTTCTTTATCGTCTCCTCAATGTGAATTGAGGATGTTATAGTTGAAGCAACTGGGAGTGTGCACACTCCCGCTTGCTTCAAGGCCCTAATCGGTGTGATCTTTTCGCCTTTGACTTTGAACTGAATAGGTCTGATTTTTCTTTTCGTGGTCAATAGGACTGCTTCCGTTTTCTTCGGTGCCAGTTTAAGTCCTCGCTTCGTCATCCATTTTACAATCCGCAATATCGCAGTATTTGCCAAGTCCATGAGCGGCCCTTCATTCTGCGCTTCTACCAACCCTTGTACATCGTCTGCGAAGCCAATCAGTTTTACTCCTTTTGACATTTTCAGGTCGAGTAGCTCGTCATACTGGACGTTCCAGATTGTGGAGTCAAAAACTGCTCCCTGATGGACTCCGCTGTTCACTCCTTTGACTCTGACCATTCCTTCTGCTTCTAATACGATCTTTTGTTCTGAGAGGTATGACGCTATCAGGCTCTTTCGGAGTAATTATGAAATTGTTAACATCGCGCTGTAGACTGGATCGGTACGCATATCTTTTCACGGTTTCTCCAACACCATCGCATGCCCCTTTCCCATGTGAAGTAGCAAAACAATTTGTTAATTTTGCTTCCTCATAGAGACAAAATCCAGTTTCCTAAAAAAGATTTTTTTGAACATATTTCAAGGGCAATGTATCTAATATGATGATCTGAAAAAATGTCCGGATGTGCGTGCGCGTGTGTGTGTGTGCGTCACGATCCTGCAATTTATTGAAAACGCGTAGAGATGAATTGATTAAATTTTGCATTGTTATTCCACTATATACCTAGTAGAATTTATTTAATGGGTTTCATAAAATATTTAATTTTAAAAGTTTTATGTACTTTTATAATTTTTGTAAAAGTCATTTTTCCACTATAACTTTTCAAATATTGAAAATTTAAAGTTGGTGTAAGGGAAATGAAGATTCCTTATTCCCAGACGAATCGTTTGATCTATAAGATTAATGCATTTCATTGAAAAATTAGAAAGTTATGCTTTATTGTAATTTTCGAAAATGAATTTTTCCAATATAAATTCTCAAATAATCAAAATTTAATGCTGATGTAAAGAATACTTAATGCTTCCTCTATGAGGAAGCAAATCATATTTGCTTACAGGAAGCAAAGCAGAGCATGATACTCGTAATGAAATGTTAAAAGTTCGATTTGCACGAGCCGCACCAATTAAAGATACGCGCCGATTTCATCAATGTAATACCATAGCTCAAGAGTACACGAAATGCGGAATATTTTCAGAGGATCAGAAAATTGTAAAAAATAGTCAAGCAAAATAAAAAGAAAGAGTGATGATGAATGATTTAATTTACATATTGTTTATGTGTAATCGAAAGTAAATATATATCTATCATCTATCTATCATTTATCTATTTATCTATGATCTATATATCTATCTATCTATCTATATATGCTTGGCCTAAAAATTTATTCCAAAAACTTCAAAAATTGATTTTTCCCCATGCAATTTACATGGGAAATTTGAAGTCAAAACCAGCACGTGTTAAAATCAAAATTAAAAAAAAAATATGATCTTTCTTTTTTCGGATTTCGAATCAAATTGGGGGGGATTGAGACTCTCTAAAAAAAAGTCTTTTTGAACCACCCTAATGTACATGGAAAGGCACATAGTAGGGCGATGAGGGCGGTGTAACGCACTAATTCAGTAAAATGAAGAAATAAAATTTTACGGTTGGAACTTTGATTCAACTCCTTAATTAATGAAATTTTTCCAATAGATTTTGGTCGTATGAATTCAGATTTTATCTCCCTTGGTAAATTTCCCTTGCAGAAAAAAACGATCGCAGATAATGGTTTTTTCACACTGAGAAGAAATCAGCGACTTATGACGATATTCAGATCTCCCTTTAAGTCGTTACCAATGATTCATGAAACGAAAAACGGAATGGTTAGAGCGGATAGCGAAGGTGCTACACTAAAATACACCGATACGCCTCCAGTTGTACGTCTTATCGTGTTTGCTTTTGTTTTTTCTAGTTTTCTTTTTTTTTTTTTTGAAAATATTTGATATGTGACACGCTTATTTACAAATTTAAAAAAATTGTAAGTAATTCTTTATTTATTCGTATAATTATGCATGGAATTGTGTTCTTTTAATCCTAATGTTAAGATATTTTACGCAAATACAGGCCTCACAGACCGTGGTATATATCAATATTTAGTTAACAATATTTTTTTTTGGCTGAATACTATAGTATTTTTTTTCTTTGTTGGATTTACTTTCAGCAGATTTTCTACGTTTTTAGAATTTTCATCAGCTGCATATGTATTGAACTGAGGCTTCGAGGAGAGACTCAGAAAGAGACGCCTCTCCCTGCCCCTCACTCATATGCGCGCGCCAAAGCGCAGGCCCATGTTTCTTTACACAACCATTTTATTAGAAATTATCGAAATTCCTCTGAGAAAATATTCTGAGAAGATGTTACAATTTAAATGTTAAAATTTGCAAAATTGATTTTAAAAAATGAAACATTGAAACGTCGCGCTTGGCTTTGTTCATCACATAATAGATTTACATAAATAATTAAAAAAAGATTAAAAGAATTATTTCAATAATTTATTTTGATGGTCTTATAAAAAAATGTTTAACATAAATTTTTATTTGACTTTTTAAAGGACAAATTATATTTTTCTGTAATATTTTTTCATATTGACGGGGAAATAGAATTTCTAAAATTTTTTAGCAACATTTTCACATTTTAAACGAAAACTACTTACCCTATCGAGAAATTGTAAAGGAATGATTTACAGATCTTTTTAAAACCAATAATTACGTTTATTATTATTTCATAATTTCTTCGGCAAACCGTTTGACCCCACACTTTTGACGGTGGAGCCGTCAATGCCAGCTTCGCGTTATGTTGCTCAAAATTTAAATTTTCGATTTTTCAAGAAAATTCAAAATGTTGTTACGCTAATCTTTTTCAAAGAAAAAATTTGTCACTTTAAAAGTCATTGACTTTGTGTAATACTCGTGGATATGTCAGAAAGTCGATTAAATGTTATGAAACTCATTATTCAAGAACATAATAGATAATCGTCTGAATTCTGAAATATATATACAAATGGAGAATAATTTAAATCCTAAAGAAAGTTTAAGGGAGAGTCGCAGAAAACTTAAAACACTATGGATTTTATCAACCAAATTTTATATTCTCTAAGCCAGTTGTCGAAATTTTAAACGACAGTCGAAGAAAATGTTGAATAGTGTAAAAGGGAAAATATTATTTTCTGCAATATGATACTGCAATTATAGTTAATTATTTTTCACTTTTATATTGCTTATATAATCTAATTTGAACTTACTATATTAAATTTAAAACTGTACACTTATATAGAAACACAATTTTTTATAAACACTTCGCAGCACCGAGAACCGAACACTCACCATCCTAGATCTATTATTTTTTAAAACAAAAAACAGATGCAGTAATTATTTACTTTATAGAACACGACATACATTTAAGGCTGTTGGAGCAACGGACAAAATGTCATTTTTTTACTTTAGATTTTAAGGCCGCAAAACATACACGGAATTATTTTTTTCATAAAAAAGATACTAACTCACATTTTTCACATCGAGAAACACTTCCCTGCCAAACGGCACCTAAATCCGTGTATTTTTTGTGGCCTTAAAATCTAAAGTACAAAATAACATTATTTCCGTTGCTCCAATAGCCTTAAAAAGAATGAAAATGTGCGCGCGATTAATTTCGTTCTTAGAAAAGATCGCTCAGTGTTTTAAATACTTTGTTATAATAAATACGCGACTTACTTTCTTCGACCCTGTTTCTTAAAAGTTATTCGATTTTTTTCTACTATTTCCTAAAAGTCATCGAAACTTTTCAAAACTTTCTTCGATTTTATTTTCTGTCCACAAATCTTCGAATAGTCTCTTCAAATTTAAGCGACAAATTGTTTCCGTGTAGAACGTTCAAAAAGGAACATTTTTCTTCTCTCGATTTTTCTTTATATCCTACTTTATTTGGTTAAAATTTTTCATTTTCTTTCTTTTGTTTGAATTTCCGAAATCCTGTAAGGTTTTTAATTTTATTTTATCGAAAAAAGTCATACGGATAATTTGTTCGAATTTCTGGTTAGAATATCCATGCATAGAATTTTCAAATTTAAAGAAAGTGCTTTCAAGAATTTTGAAAATGATCTAACTGTTTGCATTTTTTCCAAAATGGCTGGCTAACGAACTTTTGAACATTTTCATTTTTGAACACTGAGAGATTAGGTATATTAAAAGCCAATCCAATCTGTAAATTTTTTCGAAAGTTATCGTGCTAACAAATTAAAATCTAAGACAAAGATATAGACATATTCGTAAAAACATGTTTTTCGTCATACCGTTTGACCCAGCACTTTTGACGGTGGTGCCCTGAATGCAATCTTCAGGTCTTGGAAGGCAATATTGAAAAGTGATAAAAATCACTTATGATATTCAATAAAGCCAAAATATAATTTAAAAAGTCCTGTATTAAAATCTTTAGTATTTCCACAATAAATTCCTGAAAATTGACTCGAAAATAAATCCCCTTTATGGAGCATTCACACCTCGGCCTGCCCGGCCGGTGCAGGCAGAGAGTGCATGAGAGTAAAAGAGATAGAGGGTTCTTTTTGTCCAATTTTTTAATACCTGTCTCTTTTACTCTCATGGACTTTCTGCTTGCACCGGTCGGACAGGCCTTAAGGGCGTTGGGTAAATCGAATTTGTAAATTTTTTCGGGGGCCCTCCATTTTCATTACGGCCTTGTCCTCTCAAACGCATGAGAAAAGAGATGGCGAGTGTGAAACACAACTTGAATGTTTTTTTATAGACACAACACAGACTGTAAACAAAAAAAAACATGTACACAATTTTTTAAGGAAATAAACTTTATTATTACGACGCCAATTTCACGACTCGATGCGGAAAAAGAAAGGAATATAATTATAAAATTTTCGCCAACTAGACGATGTAAGATGCAGCTGTTGAGGTAGGGGCAGGGGAAGTCGATTTAACAGCGCGCTCACCAGGCGATAGCCGTAATTGTTTGTACTAGAAAATTTCGGTCCGTAATTTATCCTCCTACCTCATCACCTGTGATCTTTCATCGTCTAGTTGAGAAAAGATTTATAAGTATATTCCTTTCTTTTTTCGCATCGGGGTCGTGAAATTCGCATCGTAATAATAAAGTTTATTTTCTTCAAAAGTTTTGTACAATGCGTTTTTTTTTATTTACAATCTGCATAGTGTCAATAAAAAAACATTCAAGTTGTGTGTTTCAAACTTGCCATATCTTTTCTCATGTGTTTGAGAGGACAGGGCCGTAATGAAAATGGGGGGCACCCGAAAAAATTTACAAGTTCGATTTATCGAACGTCCTTAAGGGCATTGATAAATTTTTCCACATTTGCATTTTTCCACAATTGCCTTAAGGGCAATTGTAGAAAAAAACCCCGGGTTTAAAAACTTGTTCATATGGTAAGTAACACATGCCCTTAAGGACGATGGAGTTAGGAGGAAAAATTGACACTTTTTTGCAACGTCACAATTCTGCGGTGCATTTGCACATCAATTCCATTCGACCGTATTTGAGGAGTAAATCGGAGAAAAATGAAATTTCTTTGGTTCTCAAAAAAACTAATGTGGAAGGAGTATCCGTATTTGCATAGTTTTTTGGAAAAAAAAAGAGGGAAAACATTGTTAATAATTCAAATATTGAAAAAAGTGACAGAAAATAAAATCGGGGGGTGAAAGAGAGACAGAAGACCTACCTGTTTTAGAAAATCCTCTTTTTTCGAATTATCCGCACTCGAGTTGCACCCGCGATTTTTTTATATGATTTTATCACCATGAGGGTTTCTATTTGTCACTTTATATCACTCAACAACTCGAGAAACCGTGAAAATTGTGAAAAAAAAAACAATATGAAACCGAAACGACAAGAGGACGCGTGAGAAACTTATTTTGCGTTGACTGTACCATGTTTTCTGCTACATGGTGGAATACGTCACTGGTAGTATCGGATTCATATTATATGTTTTCGCAATTTTCACGGTTTCTCACGTTGTTGAGTGATATAAAGTGACAAATAGAAACCCTCGTGGCGATAAAATCATATAAAAAAATCGCGAGTGCAACTCGAGAGCGGATAATTTGAAAAAAGAGGATTTTCTAAAACAGATAGGTCTTCTCTCTGTCTCTTTCACCCCCCGATTTTATTTTCTGTCACTTTTTTGTATATTTGAATTATTAACAATGTTTGAAGCACGTGTGAAATTAAATTTTATGAGTAGTAATGTTTGCACGGTAATTTTACGGAAAGTTTCTGACCATAGGAAGGGGAACACTCAGGAAGGGGAACACCCAGCCGAAGCTATAAAGATCAACGCCAAAGCATGAAGATCGAGTAGTTTGTCCCCGATTAGTCCCCAGCTAAGTTCTCCCTGGCTTCTCCATCCAGTCGAGCGTCTCCCTACATTGCTGGGACTACCTATAACGCACTATCCCTGCGTTAGTTGCCTATCCTAATGAGTCGCCACCAGACGCCACTACCCATCCGACTCACAGCAAAGTAGTAGCACTGCCTAACCCCGAACTTCCCTTTGCTATTTAGAATTTACCTCTTAAACTAAACCCACCTTATAATAATAATTTATTTATATGTATTTACAACAATTATAAATAAAATGGCCACGACCATTTTTCGTTTTTTATACATGTATAAATAGGAGACTATTTTAACATTCTCATCATAGGATGTATTAGTTTTGTGTAAAATTTGACCCCTCTCCCATTTTTTATTACACAGAGCGATGGAGAAGAGCTTGGAGTGTTACGGGTTCCGGCGCTTCCGTGAAATAGGCTCTCTCTATACCAACGAACCGGAGACGCCATCAAGCCAGCACATTTGTGCTTCTAATTATCATTGAAGTCAAGAGTATGCAATATATGACAATCGAGATGATTATTGCAAATGAAATACTCTGGACTTCCGACGGGATCATCTACGACGACTTGGTAACATTGATGGTACCAGTTCTTGTCCTCTTTCTTCTTAACAATGCAAGTCTCGTACAGCAGTTTTGACAACGTATCGGCGTTGACGGACGTTGTCGCCTCCACTTCGGTATCTTATCTCGAAGTATCTCTGACCATCCATTGCTCATCAAGTCAAATGCTCTGATTCAGCGAATTGATTCATTCATGGCCTCTGATGAGGCCATCATTTCTCAAGCTACTTTAAAGATAGATTTTCCGTAAAGACTACGAAATGATAGCCCTCAAGATAGACCCTCATCTTCCAAAGCCCCATTTCACTGCAACGCACTCCAAATCGTTTAGGCCGGTTATGAGACAGCGTATCCTTTTGCGTATACATTTCAACCTCCTGCGATCAAAAGGGCATATGCTTCGATTCAACTTGGGAAGTATTGTCGTGAATTCTACACAATCTAAACATGCTACACATTAAAGCGGACCTGTCTTCCACAAACATTCATATGTTTCTGCATCATATGAACGTTTTCTAAATTTTTGTCTATTTTGAATATATCAAACGTAACCTGAAAATGCATCAATACTATTACTTCGTGCCGAACATATTCCTGATGGTAGTAAAGAGATTGAAACTCTATCCCTTCCTCTCTCCTTCTACCTGTAAAATATAAAGTAATAAAAATTGTTTATCCAATTCTATCTCTTTCTATCTCCACATTCATGTCTATCTCTTTTAAACCTGTTACAGCATTTGACTTAAAAATGTAAACAAACCCAGAAAAATAGCAAAATCTGTGGAATGCCTTAAAATCCACCATTATGTCCACATCTTAGCAATACGCGGTGTTTGAGGCCGCAAAAATAATGTGTTCGAAGTGTCGTTTTTTTTTATCGATAGTTTTTCGATTGTTCGACAGGGGCTAACAGCTTATTTTCTGCAAAAACAAATTTGTTTCGCTAAAACGGGAATTTTTACAAGTGTTGGGACACGGGTTAGAGGGGTGCGGGTGAGCAGTACTTATATTTTGCCAAGTCCCTGTCCAAGCAAAAAAAGGCACAAAACTTCACTTCAAGGGTGCTTCACTCACTCAAAAAAATTTTGCGAATTTTGCTATGCACTGCAAAATCCGAGCACTGAAGGTAGTTGTCTCGCGGCAAAAACACTCAAAAGTTTATGCTCAGATAGATGTAAGATATCACATGTTCTCTCCTAACTATTGGTCAAAAATTTTGACTGGAATTGTATAATCACATAGAAGTATCCTATATACGTATACACACATACTCAGTCACAGTTCGTATGGGAACGATATTGGCAACACAGCAATTTAATTCTCAGAGAAAATGGCGGTGATGCACTTATAGCCTCAAAATAGTATTGTGAAAATTGTCGAAATGTCATCTCAGTGTTGCCACATCGCCACTGCATACCCCCGCCATGTGTCTCGCGAGAACAGAAATATTATTCTTTTCAATATTATATTTTTTATACTGAACGCACAATAATTTTGATTTTTTTTTCATAAAATCCACACGATATTTTACTACACATCTGTAGTTTTTTAGCACAATAGTAAGATTCGTTTTCATACTAGATCTCATAATGTGGCGATTGCCCATGTTAGCTATAGGAGACCCATGCAAAAAGTACTGAACATAATTAAAAATATTTGCCTTTAAAAACACACGATTAAGCTAAAAATTCGAGCATGGTTAGATAACAATATTTTCTACATATTTTGAAAATTTTAGACAATTCCTAAGAAAGGTTCGATTTTGGCACAACTACCTTAAGAAAATCGTGTAGAAAAATAAGTCTAATAAATCGCGTACTATACCTGCACTAGTTACTTGACTAGTTACTAGATCTGTCAGCTGTTCGCAGCTCACCCGCACCCCTCTAACCCGCGTCTCAACACTTGTAAAAATTCCCGTTTTAGCCAAACAAATTTGTTTTTGCAGAAAATAAGCTGTTAGCCCCTGTCGAACAATGGAAAAACTATCGATAAAAAAAAAACGACACTTCGAACACATTATTTTTGCGGCCTCAAACACCGCGTATTGCTAAGATGTGGACATAATGGTGGATTTTAAGGCATTCCACAGATTTTGCTATTTTTCTGTGTTTGTTTACATTTTTAAGTCAAATGCTGCAACAGGCTTAACTAGATCGTTTAAGAGTGAAACAATGCTACTGTAGCTTTTAAACAAAAGTTCTTTGAGTTTAAGAAATTTAACTTGGTATATAGTGGAATAATAACTGTGCACATCTAGTCAATTTGTCTGTGCGCGTTCTCCAGATATTGCATGATCGGTAAAAGCGTGACACACACACATATCAAGGTAATTTTTTGGAACCAAATTTTAGATATTTTCCTTGAAATATTTTCAAAAAAACTATTTTTTTTTTTTGAAAACTGGATTTTGTTACCAAAACAAAGCTTCCTCTATGAGGAAGCAAAATTAAGATTTTTGATTTAGAATGCATTTTTTTGAGTTGAGAGTAAAATATTGCATTGAAAATATACTTATGGGCAGTAAATTTAAATGTTTAGTTGAAATTCCTTCTTTTTTTTGAAATTAAAAATTTTTACTATTTTAAACTTTTTTTCTTTTTTTAAAACTAATTTACATAAAAATCCGAGTAAGCTTTGATTTTTCTTCTTGCATTGCAAAAATGTCTGATTTTTTTTAAAGGTACCCTTTAAGCTTTAAAAAATTACCCTATATGTGAAAAAAAATATACCCAATGTATCGAATTTTGCCCCATAATTACTGTGAGGCCTGCTAATTAAATATTAAATTAAATTTGCAAATCCCAAAGGATATAAATAAAACTGGAGAAATTGAAATCATCCACAGAAGTGATTCTCTAATATGAGATAATTTGCATGTGACATTCAATTTTGCACGACGATAATTGTCTTGTATTTTTCTGCCATCTCAAATTCAAAAGGCGGATTTACACATTTTGTCGTTCTGTATAACGAATATTTACAGTTTATATGTTGCGAAAATGCCTATTTTATTGAAAATATTTACGTATCTTTCAAGGTCAAACGTTCGTGATAATTTCTAATGTAGTATTTACCTTTGGTCATGCGCAGCGAGCAGATGGTTTAAAAAATTTAAAAGCATAACATTCCTAATCTCAAAATATATACTTACTTATAATTACATTTGTAGCAAATCCCTTTGAATTGAAAAGATAAATAAAAAATAAGTTATAACGTTTCTTGGTTTTTATTAACAGTTTTTATTTAATAACTATGTTAAAATAAATTTATAAACAGATACGCAATTACTGATATTATCGTAAGTGCAATTTCATACATAAATATCAAAAAACGTTAACTTTTATTTGCACTGATAGAAAATTTAACGTTTAATTAGACTGAAACATCCATCTTGAACTCAACATTATGTTTATTCTTGTCAGCAAAATTTCAAACGCGTTTTCCCGTCCTGCATAAAGTTTCAGAGTCTGTATTTATGCCGTTTGAATTTGGGACAGAAATTTTGTTTACTAAGCTTACCTACTATTGATTAGTTATCATCAGTCGATAAGTCACCAACTTTTTGCAAGTTATAATTTGGTGGTAAGTTTCCAGTGGGCAAAAGAACTTTCTAAAAACGTTCCAGAAACGGTCGGTATATATGATATCCTAAAAATAGTCTAAGGAAGTTTTTGAAACGTCTTCGGTCATCGAACATAGGGACCGTTCCTCGAAAATTTTTAGAACGTTCCAAAAATGTTTTTAATATCGTTTACCCAATAGGTTACTTTCATTATTGACAAGTTACAGTCTGTCGATCAAATCAAATTTAAGTCTTCAGCTTATGATAGACCACTGAAAAATACGATTAACATTCTTAAAGATAATAATCGTACGGACATTGTATAAATTTTATTTCTAATGTAACAGTGAATAATTTTTACAGTCAACTCCCATAAATTGAACATTCGCTAAACTGAACAGTTCATATTTTGATACACCTTCCACCATGCGTCTCTTTCAAATTTTATACACTTCGTCTGCTTCTTTTGGAAGTGCGCTCACCAGTTATCAGTGCTAAACCTACTTCATGTATTGAATTCAATACATGTATTCAATTGAATGTCAAAATACATAAATTTCGAGTATACTCAACGATCCTAATAGTAAATATATTCAAACCAGAGCCATTCCCAATAGAAAAGAAATTCTTTTTCTCTATAGTCACATCAATTGCGCAAGCGTAGTTAGTGCATATCAAATACTATTTTTAGTATTTTAAACTGCGCGCCAATAGCAATCAATCAGATGCCGAACGCAACGTATGAGTAGTGTTATCAAGTGCTTATTGCGAGTTAAGCTCTTTACTATAGAGAACGGAACTTGTTACTATTGGGAACGTCTAGTGTATACGTTATTGCAATATTCTTTTGCCATGCGCAAGGGACGTAGTTTATGAAATGTTCAATTTTTGAGTTTTTC
Source organism: Synergus japonicus (assembly GCA_900474275.1). Classification (NCBI taxonomy): domain Eukaryota; kingdom Metazoa; phylum Arthropoda; class Insecta; order Hymenoptera; family Cynipidae; genus Synergus; species Synergus japonicus. Next base: position 3,410 of record UCOH01011469.1, on the reverse strand, counting down.
GATCCAAGCTAATGTTCAATATATGGGAGTCGACAATATTTATTTTTAAAAAATTACAAAAATCTGAATTTTTTTAATACAATAGAGCCGATAAAACTGTATTTTTTGTTAAATTTAATACAGGTGCCACTTCGTGGAGCAACAAATTCGACAAACAATCAAAAAGGAACTGGAAGTGCAAGTTTGATGGAAGAAGAATGGTTCCATGGTGTTTTACCTAGAGAGGAAGTTGTGAGGCTTTTGGTAAATAAAGGAGATTTCCTGGTGAGAGAAACTACTAGAAACGACGAATGTCAGATTGCATTGTCTGTTTGTTGGGATGGACACAAACATTTTATTGTTCAAACAACTCTGGAGGTAAGAACAAAAACTCTTATTTTTGATTGCATTATGTATGTTTTAACCCTCTGCCGGTAAATTTAAATCTCTACTCTATATCCAGTACCACGGAATCAAGGCACTGATGCGAAGTGCGTGTCAATTAGTAAGAGAGATTTAGGATCGTAACTATTTATATCAGAATCACACCAGAATCGCCATCTTCCACACTTTGCACATACAACTTTGTCCAACAAACCCGCGATGGAAATGCAGATGAGGAGGTCGTCGAGAGAGTTGGTGGAAGGTAGCGGGTCCAGGGGCGCAGTCCCTCGCAGTGGTGAAGGGGGCTAACAGAGTTGCTGATATACGTCGAAAGCTGTGCCCTGTATACAACTCTGGATTTTCAAGATTTCCTATTTATTTATGATTTTTTATTCTTAACTTTGTTGCTAGATGCTCGCCATTCGGAGCTTTCGTTAGAAACTTTTCGATCTCTTGGGATGTAAAAACTTTGGATTTCTTGCTGAGAAATACTTTTGACTTCATTTTTAGAAAAGCTATCACTTTTAAATATTTGCTGATATCCAGGTTGTGATTCAGATTTAAAGTACTGTGTAACATCGAATACTGAGCCCAAAGAGTTGATGGCATTCAAGTTTCAGATTTTTCACTGAGAGAGGCGGTGAGTTCGGTCAAAAATACAAAAGCGTATTTGAAACGTGAGAAAGTCAGGAACATATGTACCTGTGTTCCCAACGCGGGTTCCACGAGGACATACATGCATCGCACATGGCGCGAATTGCGGCACTACTGAGTTCGAGACGTAGGGATGTGAGTTGATGAAACGTATCATTGAAATATTGAAAGTTTTATAAAATAATGAAACGTTTCATTGTACCAAAGTTTCATAAAACATATATGTGCATACGCGTTCACACCATACTGAGACTAGGTCATTTTGTGTCGTGCTAGATTCGAAATGAAGAAAACATCATTTTATTCTTGTTATAATTGTATTTTATTATTAATTATTGTATATAAGTTAATTTATTATTTATATAATGATATAATTTTTTTAACTGCTTACTTATTTAAATTTTTTATTATTGATAATATATGTGATTATTATCCTAAATGTATTTTCATTAAATTGCCACAAAAAATCACGTTATCAAACTGTGTTTATAAAAACTGTACAGTGCAGAGTTTGCACAGACTTTACGCAAGCATATGTAGTCCGAAAATCACGAATCTAGGCGAACTTTGTATGGCACACATGCTGTGTTTCAATTCCTTGATTTCTCTGGCAGCCTATTTTTAAACTTATCTCTTTTAATGCCTTCTTCTTTATCTCAGCTTAACTTTTTTATATTCAAATCTAGCCTTATCTATCTCTCTACCTGATTTTTATTATTTCAAGTATTGAAGATATCGGTAAATTTATGCGAGTGTTTGTTCAAAATCGTAAGAAAAAGTGCACACTTTTTTTACCATTTTTTGGTACAAATAAATTGCCAGATAGAGACAACAAAAATTGAAGAAGATCAATTTTAAAGACAAAAGTTAATAATTTCAACTAAATAAACACTTTCAAAAGGTCCAATATTTGCCCAATATTTTTTTATATTGTAGGGGAGGTTGTCCGGTTATAGGCATAGTTAGGTATTTTCTTTATAACTTTTGACCAGATGAATTTTATGCAACAATAAGCAGATATGCTTATTAGAGACCTTAGCTAGAGACCTTAGCTAACTACTAGTGATAGGATTGATTCGTTTCTGTTCGAAAAAAATATATTCAACTTTTTATAGAGTACTCGATTTCGACCGAAAAAAATTTTTTAACCTGTTGTGGGCATCCCTGAAAAGTCTTCTCAATATGGAAAAATATGAAATGAAAGGCCACTAAATGGAAGAAAAAACGAAATTTATTCATTTTCAAACCTATAGTGACACAAAGATTAATGAAAAATAACCAAAAAGCTTTTATAGCAGCAAAAATAAATATAAGAATGAAAATAAAAATTATTCGTCGTCGGCATCGCAGTGTATGCAGGTGTAATAACCGGCATGCATGTCACCGCATCTCAAATGCACTGGCCGATGTCACGTGTTGCATTCAATTTTTTTTTAATTCATTTTTTTTAACCCCTGGACCCCGTCAGGAGAAGTTATGCTAACACTAATAATATTTTTTGACCGTTTTTCGGACACACATACACGCTAAATGAAAAAAGCAAGGTACCCACATCTGATAAAATTTTGTTGCCCACTACTGGAAAATGCAGAGCTCTCAAAAAATGACCAGAAAATTTTTTAGTGCGATCATTTTCATAAAACCTATATGATATCACAAAATATATTAAATTCCCTTTATAAATATACGATACTTACTTTTCTTGCTTTCATTCTCTTCGATTTATCGCACTTCAAACACAAGGAGAAACTACATCACTGTCGATTTTCGCGGATCAAAACTTGTAATCGCTTCTAGCTACGAGGCGAATGCGTTTCATTACTTCGATGTCAGCACAAAATCATCGTGTAAACATAGCGCACCAAGATCAATTGTCAGATTAACTGTTTCTGCTCATTGTGGAAAGTTATGCTAGGGTGCCCACAACCGGGCAACCTACCTTAATTTTTAATTATTTTTCATATGGAAATAATAAAAAATGGTTTTCTAATTTTATATAAATTTATACGAAGTGATTTATTTGATAGTAATATTTGGACATATTAAAAGTATTTCCTACTTTTTGAATCTTCTCTCCTCATTTTGGGGAGCATGAATATTTCCCAAATTGCAATTGACATAAATTTCATTTCACCTAAAATGAAGTTAATTTCTATTTACCCGAATAAGCATTTGTACGAGGTACAAAAATTCTCCATTAGCGTCTGAGGGTGGCGTCCCATGGATGCGAAATGCGTTGCGTTTTTGTACAAACCCATGAGAGTCAGAGAGACGCACTAATAATACCATCTCTCTCACTCTCATGGTTTTGTGCAAAAACGCAACGCATTCCGGATCCATGGGACGTCACCCACACACACACACATATATATATATATATATATATATATATA